>JAOQGN010125413.1:0-18396 GCA_027564295.1 Himantozoum antarcticum
ATACTTACGTTTTTTTATAACAGTAATATGTAAATGCAATACAAGCTAAAGCAGCCAACAGCAGTAATACTATCAGTGGTACATATGCTACAAAATAAATGGTACGTAATAGAGTATATTATAATACAGACCTCTATAATTTTATCTACATATTACATACGGACATAATGTCATAGCAGAAAAAGTCAATGAAATCCATAGCAGAATATGCGATATTTATAACTGAATAATGCAAAGGGATAATTGTTTTTAGCGGGACATCTACGCGTCGCTAACAGTAGACACCTGGCTGACATTTGACTGGGAGAACGAACGGTTGGTTAGAATAAGTCTAGATCGAAACACTTTCGAGCAGCTGCAAGCGGATAAAACTTTTCATAGCGAATAGACCGGAATGCAGACTTTAGTAGAAATATGGTGAAAACTATCATTAGATCGTACTCTAGCTAATACTCGTACGTACTCGTGCTAATAGAGTACGATCGTACTCTAGCTACAAATAGATCGTACTCTGCGCTAATAGTATTGGTATGTATAGGAGTTGTTCGGCCACTGAGGAGGCAACTACTAGCTGAACTTAGTATCAACTAACAGAGCTCACGAGGCCAAGGGTAAGGGGTGGCTTGTTGAAATGTTACAAGGAGTTAATTATTTGTCCATCATCGTCTCGTGTATGCAGAATGGAATTACTATTGCACGGAATACATCCACTAATTGGAATTAATTACAGTTTTGTAAAATCCCCATCTGCTCCAACTGAGAGAAAGTTGACATGCGGATGAATCAAGCAGATAATCAGTTTAGCAATGCTTTGATCAAGTTCGTGTGATAGAAAAGACTCATGTATTTAATCATAAATCATGCAAATCTTAAAATCTTGATAGACTTATAAAGCTGCATAAGATCAGAAATATTTAATTGCACTGCTACTGCTGCTAAATTTAAATAATTTGCAATTTGTCTCCAAGCCAGGTATATATGCAAGGGGTGCAGTTATTGCCCCGATAACATTGAAACAATAATTAGAAGTGATGCAAATTTTATTGCAATGGCTCAAAAATATGGTCTCCAATTTAGGGTACAATATTGAGAGAAGTTTTTCAACTGAAAAGCCGACGCCAGATAAGATACTTGTGCCACTTTAGCAGGAATGCTGTTTTTGTGAAAAATGGATGGTTTGTAACTGGCGTTTCAAAAAATGAGTGTTTGAAGATGATGATTGGGGTTTTGCGTTGAGGCATATAGTTACTCCCCGACTACTGTCAAAGTTGTTTGACCCACAGACACTCTGATTCGAAATGGCAGTTTCGAACAGTCCTGGATTTATTTTTGTTGTAGCTTGTCACATCCCAATTAGTGTCTTGCAGTTACCACCAACCAAACTTGAGAGACAATTTTAGCCTCACTACTGAAGTGTATACTACATGCTATGAAGCTCATTAACCCCACTTTGATAGCTTGGTTTGGTAGTTTAATAACCAATCAGCCAAATTCCAAATGACATAAAACTGTACTTATCATCTCACTATAATTACCTAAATTACATAAAAATATGTACTCCAACCTTTTTGCATGTCAATAACTATTATGCTATACAATCAAATGATGGATGAAACATCTGAGAAAACAGTATTGTGACGTGTTTTAGTACAAACATAGATGTAGTATGGAGGCTGTCATCAACTGGTCACCCCTGTCATCATAATTATGCTGAGCTCAGCTCATTTGGTTGATGTGATGTTACTGTACAACATTCACTACTAGGCAGCAACTTACAGCTGTTATACGAGGGTAGGCCTACACTGCTTCAAATAGCAATTCCCCTCAAATTTCCACATGAGGTCAAGGACATTTTCACATGAGGTCAAGGACATTTCCACATGAGGTCAAGGACATTTCCATATGAGGTCAAGGACATTTCCACATGAGGTCAAGGACATTTCAACAACCCCCAAAATATGCTATTGACGTAATGATGAAATTGTTCTAATTGCTATGGTTGGTTAGATATTTTCCAAGATCTGCATTTCACAAAAGCTGAAATATATAAAAATAAAATAAATGTATTTTCCAAATTTACTAATTGATGAAAACTGGTATTCACTAAAAATATCAAACTTGGCTATCTTGGTAGATACAAAACCTACGTTTATAAATAAACTGACTACAACTTTTACTACTGCTAATAAACATTGCAGTATTAGACAGTTAGCATTACTTTTTATGACACTCTGGCAGCAAAGTCAAAACTCAACCGTGTCAGGAAATTTAGGCTAGCTATCAGAGAGTGACAGAAAGTACTTACCAGCTGGGTTGGAAAAGAATCCATCAGGACCATCTGCAAAATATATTAGACCCAAAAATTAACACATAATGATGACAACATGAGCACAAAGGATATTTATGATACGTGAAATTCATGACTTCCTCAGAAGATATGATTTGTGCCAAAGAAATGTGATGCATCTGTAAAAGCAACAGCAAAAGCATCTGTTACTAGTGTGATGAGATTTATTAAGGTACCAACACAAAAGTCATATTTATTACAGAATAATGCAGGTATTGTGCAGTAAACACAAATATTTTGAACCTTTGGACATTCAAGTGTCACGTATCTCGTGGTTGTGAGAGGCTTGTTGCTAAAGATAGCACTGCTAAGTGATAAAAAGTGTTGTGAAAGAAATTATAATTAGTGTTTAAACACTTCATACTGCATCTAATAACGGACACTTGGGCCACCACAACCTGCCCAATAAATTTAGGGCTTGGAATGGTTTAGTATTGCAGTAATCAAGCATTGCATTCAACGAAACATAGTTGATATTTTCTGTCTATCTGCTCACGGGTGAGTTAAATTATATTATTTTACAGGGTAGCATGTTTACCTTATTAAAACTGCAGATATATAAAACACTTTTTCTTAAGAATTCTATATTTTACTGAAATAAATTTAAACAATCCCACAAAATATAAAAGTATATTTATGGATAAAGTCAGGAATCGTCGCAGCTCTAGCACAAAGTTTCAGTATTTAATTAATTCCAGAGAATCTAAGTATTTTACAAAGTAAAATATATTCAACCGCTACACCTGGTGTTTGATCACAAGGTGATTCAGAGCATACTCAGCCTGTCTTTGTCTGACTCATAAATATATATATTTATATTGAGTTAAAAATATATATAAACAAGGCTCTTTTGGCATCTTTATCTGAGCTCATCAAACCCTAAAGATAATCATCTGTGCTGTACTACGGGTGGCCCGTGTTCCCAAACTATACAAAGCCATCGTGTAAGTACCAGCTGCGGCTTGTCACGCCGTATTGGGTACCCAAGCTAGAGACCTGTACTAATAGCTCTAATAGCTGTTATCACACATCACAGCATCCTGCCCTTGCATGGAATGCTGAGCTAATGAGATGGGCATGCGCTGGTACAAGTATTTAGATGTATTTTCATGCACTAGGACTGGCCGTTTTCAAAGTGAAGCATGTAGTGGTGGTGATAGTGATTACACAATTTCAAAATTAAGAATTTTTGGAGCAAAAAACAGTAAGTCATAGCATTGCAATTTGTAATAAAGAGTATGTACTTATGCTTAATCAAATTATTCATTTGTAGAGAAAGTTCCAAAATAAAATAGCTAAATTATACAGTGTAAAACGAGTACACACAACTCAGCTACTGTGGTTACAAATTTACAACTTTAGCTAAGTGACATGTAAAGGAACAGCATAAAGGAAGTCAGCAGTTCAATGAAGAGCATGATAAAAAAACTGCTACCAAATCCCACTGGTGCCAGGTAGCATAATGGCTTGGCTGACATTGAATTAGCTATTCTATAAGCTAATCATTAATGTATTGTTGACATTAGCTCCCTGAAGAGACTCTAAATGTCAAAGAAATATAACCTCATCTTATTATGCTTGTTAGGTATTTGCCGCTTCACTCCATATATTCCAGGAAAAAAAGTATATTTGTATTCCATAGATGTATTATTACATAATTATTACTTCATTCGATACTGAGCATGTGCACTGAATGCTCATGGTATCATATATCAACTTGACATTTCAGAGATGATGCTGGGTAGAGGGTGTACTGCCATTTTGTGTAATAATTTCTGCAGAGCTCATAAATTAAAAAAAAATGTAAAAGTTTGTCTTAGGTAGCAAGAAAACAGGTTATGTGCTTCGTGGAACTTTCACTATTTAGTTCGGTAGAGCAAACTACCGAATTTGCTAGAATTCGGTAGAGCAAACTACCGGTTCGCTATTTTGCTTCATTCAATGGTATTTTAACTGAACTTTTCACAAACATTTCATGGTTTAAACGGTCTGTTTGATTATTTTGACAGTTTGATTATTTTGACAGTCTTGTTGCAAACATAGTTTCAGTTATATTATAGACATCTGGGATTTTACAGAAAATGAACGTGAAATTGAAGGTTGACTTGATCATATCGTATTATTATTAGCTCAAGGAAAACATAAATATTATGGGTGCATTATGGGTGCATAAAAAAGGATTTATTGTGTCACATTCTGTAGCAACTTTTGCAGAATACACATTGTGTAAAGTTGGGGCCAGTATCTGTAAAGATCTGCAAAGATCTGTAAAGATGGGGCCAGAGAATGATATTCTGGAAATGTGTCTGGAAGCAAAATAATCTCATTTTTCAACTTTGAGAATAGCTCAAGTTGATTTCCCAATCCCATAACCGATGGATTTGATAATATTATATCCAAATAGATTAGATCCAATCAAATCTAAAAGATTATTACTTGCGAGATACCGATGTTAATTTTACAAAAATTTTCCAATCAAGTTATGGCAGGAAATGCATTGACCATACATGAATGTCCAGGTGCAACAAGTACCTACTAGGTGTAGGTGCTATGACTAATAATGATGAAAATAAATTTTATTTGGCAGCGTTGGCATCTAGAACTGAATTCTCACATCAACTCGATTCTGTATCAATTATTTGGGCTATAAATTGAAAATTCTTGAACGAGTTGGGTATTTAAAAATCTTTAAAGTTACACAAAATTCGAAAGTTTGTATCCTACTATATTGAGACAATTTTAGGTAAGTGGCAGTTATTATGAATAAATAATATAAATAATATAATAATAATAATAATAATGATAAAGATTATAATGATAATAATAATAATAATAATAATAATAATAATAATAATAATAATAAATAAAATGAAGCATCCAGTAAGAGAGAGCGTCGAGAGTTTATTTATTCCAAGTTTTTAAAGCTAATATCTGGTAAAAATTTATAATGCAATGCAAAAAAGAATTATGACAAAAAATATTTGTTCAAATTCCATTTGCAGATGAATGAAATGGTTTGAATTAGTACTAACCGTATTGGCAAATAACGAGGTATTCATATGGAAACTGGTCACAGATAGTTGCTCTCCACCGGAAATTTGAATTGTATCCGAATATGGCACAAGATCGGTCCTGGTTAGGCTCTGGCTCATTTTTATCCCAATTTGAATACTTTAATGGAGTTGATTCTGCAACGACATAGAGAACAATATGCAAGAATTATTATAATAATACAATAATATAATGAATTTGTTCTAAAAGTTTAAAAGCTGAAGTTGCAAACTTAATCATATCGATTTGTGGATGCTAACAGCTACAAAATTAATGTTATCGGTGCTATGGATAAAAACTACTATAATTTTTTTTTTCTGTGCTCCTTTGTAAAAAGAAAGCTAGCATCAAACCATTGGCCGCAGTAAAATATATTATATATATGCATAGTAAAATGTATCCTCTTTTATTGATAACTTGAAAATGTTTTCCCGTTGCATAAATGAATATAACAGGAGGGCTTTCCAAATTAAGGGAATAGGAGACATTGTTTTTGATAAAATTAATGAACACAATCATCTTGGATTACAAATTCATCACATTAAGTTGGCTAATTTGCTCTACATGTTTATTTTTTGATTTAGATTGTGACTATGTCCTATTTGAAACCATAGCCAGCGATTATTCATATGTGTATGTGTTATATAAATAATTGTGTCATTTCAGCTAATTAAGTGTAGGCTGAATGACTGAAAAATCTTAAACAAATAGTTACAATGAACTACAGTGCTTATTAGCTGAGTGTTATATCTAATGCTAAGCACGTTTAATGCTATATTCATTTATGCTGCACTATTTGGTGTCGAAGTCGTATCGGGAGCTATTGTTTAATATTATGTCACTTTTCATTGGCCTGATGTATAAAAAAGTTAGTTTAATTTTTGCATTTTCCAAAGCGAGCGAATGCTCTACATAAAAATGTTAATTACCAACCAAATTGCAAAGTTTGTTGCGGATGCAGATACCATTCTACATGTAATTATGTATTGGACCATAGAATCTCTGCATAACGGGGAGGTGCAGATGGTTCCCCGTAAAATAGCCACTTAAAACTAGAAATCCACTATTATTACAGAGTACGAGTATGTAAAATAATTATTATTAATTAAATATTATGTTATATTAATATATTAACATTATGCAAGGACCAGTTTCTAGTTATTAATATGAAGACATTTAACCAATATTTTCTCTAATTTGAATCTCACTACTGCATAGATAAACGTGATGCTGACGACCTCTACGGGATAATAGTCTACTTAGTTGCTAGACATCACTGACTCGGTGCTAGTATGCTTGCCCTTTCCCGTCCCACAATTTAGTTCTACAAGGCGAATCATAACCTGTATGCCAACAACTGACTATGAGCCTCCCCTCCCTCATATGCTATAATCATATCAAGGGCACTGGCTACACTGCAAGAACTTAGTATTTTGAAAGCATAACATCCCGTTAAAGCATCCATCAAAGATTATTCATACCGAAGACCAGGCTCCCGGACTTCGTTGTGAATAATCTTTGATAGATGCTCTAAACGGGATGTTATGCTACAAAAAAAAAAAGGGCTTGTTTTCGCTTTAAAATAAACCAATACTTTTAATGGAAATAAAGCTAAAGGGGGGGGGGGGGGGGGGGGGGGGGAGACTAGTAGTAACAATAACTAGTAGTTACTCAGTTGTTGGCATAGAGGCTAAGATTCGTACCAAAAGCCAGGTACCGAAGTCAGCTTGTATAATGAAGCATCAATGATATATATAATTCAAAGAAAGTTTTTATAATGTGGTTTTAAGTCATTAACAACAAATCATGTCTGCACATTATATAAGCCTAGCCAAGGAGTTGCTATTACTAACTTCTTGATGGAGTTGTTTGTTGAAGAAACATTTTGTATATAAATAGTGTGCTTATGAGTTACATAAATTAAAACAAAGTCTATGAGGGGACAAAAACAATGGCAGTAGATGGGAAAGGACTTGAAAAACAAACATTGCAATGGTAGAAAGTCCTGCTACAAGCAATTAAATAAAGACTGTCACCAAGTATCTCTTCAAAATCCCATTGAAATGACTGTTGGTACACTGCTAGACAGACATGGCAGGAAGACTGACAACACTTAATTTACAAAGAAGGAGGTTGAGAAATAGAATATCTCTCTGCTCTTTTCATAACCAGAACTGTCCAGTAGATCTTTTCATAACCAGAACTGTCCAGTAGATCAGGTGATGCAATTTCAATGATTATAACTATTTGCTGCTCATCTCCTATATTTTGACATTTATACATCGGTTATGGGTTACTCCTCCACATTATGGTGAAATTCAAATAACAAATTCTGATCACCCAAAATGCAGGACTCGAGAGTATTCAGCCTGGCTTAGGGTATTCAGTTTGGGACGTGACCACACGTTATCAGGATACGACAACTACTCTGCCTACTTTTTCCTTCTAGATCACTGGCTATCTCAATCATGAGCAAAGATGCACCTGCCTCAGGGTTACCTACCTGCCTGAGATTCTTTATAGTCATTATCAAGGTACCAGGTCCATGTTGTGCGGTCTACTCCATCTCTGGCAATGCCCAGCCACACTACTGTACCAGTCGATTGAGGAGAATATTTGTCTACCCATAATAAATCGTCTTTTAGCGTATTTTCTAACCATACCTGAATAATACATTCTAACATTCAATGTCATAGTTTAGTCAACCACCACAGAGCTTTCGAGTTGAAAGTGGGACGTGGCAGTGGGAAGCCCTTAACATTTCCACATCTCTTGGCCATAAAGAGTCTGGAAATATGGTTAAAGTGTATGACCTGAACTGTTGTAAAAAGCTGTTGGTTAATACATATAAATAAACTCTCAGGTGTGAATGCCAGGCAATGTTCAACAAATATCACAAATTAGCCAGAAATAGCCAAAGTTCACGTAGCAAGTAGCCAACATCCAGTGTACAATGTGGTTCAATGTGTAGTGTACAGAAGAGAAACTTGCTGAGAATTACATCATAGCAAGTAGGCAGCCAACATCTCTGTAGGCAAGAGGAGCTACACTAACTGTAATAGCACAGCCACATTATTTATAGGCACCCAGCTAGCCAGCTATTAGCTTTCAGGTCTCCAGGCGAGCATTTTCCAATTCCCAACAGACACGCTTGTTATGGTGTAACATGAATAATTAATTACTACAAGTGAAATTCCATTCAATTAGATCAATTTGTATCATGTCCAATGATTTTAGAATACCAATTATAATATGACAGATGTATCTTGAGGGTTGCTAGAGCAGCGGGAAAGTCCTATTTACCAGCACTGCTTGGTGCAATATACCCGGTTCACAACTGTAGTTGTGCAACAGAGCATCTGTATTCGACTCTCCAAAACCCAAACCCAGACGACCTGATCCCAAATCCCCACTTATGAACACCCAGTTACGAACAGTCTGTACCCTACCCTGGTTAGCAGAGAATTTCCACTAAAACCCTCTCTAAGTACCTGTTTCTCCTTGTTCTCCACCGTGACAAGATGGCCATCATGTTTGGCACATATATCTTTGGCTTGTTTCTGTTGATATTTCTGTTTAATAAATTCCAGACATGAGCTGTTGTATTTTTTAGTCTGTCCTCTGGGCTTGTCTGGACATTTTCCAGTCACTGTTGAAATACAAGACATTAGAGTTTTTAGACTACTAGATCTAGATAGCTAGATCGCCACACTAAGCTGTAGCTTTAAAGCTTAGCTTAGTTCTAAGATTGCGTTTGGCATTTGCAGTTTGTGACCGATTTCACATTATCAGGATAAGAGAACTTCTCTGCCTATGATTTTGCTCTAGATCACTCGCTATTTCAAAAATGTGCCAAGTTGCAAATGTCTCAAGGCTCGAGCACCACTACCCTGTTGACCTATGCAGTTGTCTGCCCAAAACTGGAAGCTATTAGTTCAAAGTTTTCATAAGCAGACGACTTTGCCCCTTACCTGCAGCTGTACAAGTCTACACTTACAGGAGTGTGTCGACCATTTCTGTATTACCATTCACCAACAATACGTTTTATAATGCTAAATATAGATAAAACTAGATATGAAAATTAGCTAGTTCAAGAGAAATATCAGAAGCAAACACCCATTGTTACTTAACCGTTCAAAATCTGAAACTCAGGAAATACTAATGTCAGACTTTCTAGATATAATTAGTTAGGTTGAGTGGCATCACATTTAGGAAGGTATTTCTGGAGCTAGGGTTTCTGCCTGCTGTGTACAATTTACAGTTGAATAACATTTGGCAAGTGTGGCAGCTCAGGGGGATATAATTCAACAGACGCCTGCACGTTGTCGGGCTGCCACTTTACGCATGCATGCTGCCAGTTAGCTAGTGAACTTAGTGATAAGCAGAGGTGCAGTATCCGACAAGTGGCTACATTACTGTCAGAAAAGCCAATTTGAACAACACCTCACCTCTATATTACTAAATTGCTAAATTGGTAATTTACTTTGGGCTATGGATTGCCGATAGTCTGTACTCCCTGGAGACATGCAATGCTTTTGATTGTATTCATGTATTAGTTGCATTGCATTAATACTTTAATAGTGCAATAGACTGCGGTCAAACATAAAAGTATACATTTCGAAAAATAACATCTAGGGATTTACCAGTAGGTAGCTCAACTAATACGATAATTCGGAAATGAGAAAACAAATTAAGAACAAAAATCAAAAATCAAAGCTATTTTAACTACAAAATAAAAAAATTACAAAACCTGCATTACATAAATTTTACGCATAGCCTAGTCTTGAATGTAAAAACTTGAACTGCCTAAACTGCTTTAACATATTTCAGTAGGACTGTATAGATCAATGCTGTACTGTACGAGACTAGATCGTGATGGTAAACTGGAATCTATTTATAGATTAAACTGAAATTACTTAAACGCAAGAGTTAGTTCAACGACTTGTCAACAACTTGTTGCGAACCAATTCGTTCCATTGTCAATGAGAGCGGTTGTAGGCAAATATATAGTATCTGCTAACTTTAAAACTTGTTACATTTCACGTCTGAAGAGACTTGAAGATAAAATATCGACTGAGAAAGGCTGCAATTGAGGGTCTGAGAGCAACTGAGAGCACACGCGCGTGACAAATGAAACGTAACAAATGACGAAACAGTTAGCAAATGGTTGCACAGTTGGGTTGTTTTCTGGTTGCTGTGCAATAGGATAGCTGTCTGAGAATATTGAATTAGATCACAGAGAATAATCAGTAGAGCAGTTGCACAAGGCGAGGCACCAAATGCAACATAATTTCAACATATTTCAACAACATATTTCAACAATTTGTTACCGAGCTAACTCTAACAACTAAATGCATCTCTCGCAGCAACAGCGGAGTGTTACGCCAGTGTGCTGTTGTCAATGTAATTCATGTTACATTGAATACCAACCTGTCGCAAGAGATCTGTCATTACAATAGTTACATTTATTAGCCTATGAGTTTAGAAGTGGTCGGGTCGCATATATCCTACCCGTATCTTGTTCAAAAATGATAACATTGGAGTTCGAACTATCATCGTAGCTAAGAAACCATCAACTCAAATCGATATCACAATAGGGTGGCCGTCAAAACAATCATTCAGAGTAGCGAGGGTCACCAGGACCATTCGCTGGTGATCACGCAATAAAACCATGATACAACAGCAATAGGGACACAACTCCGTTTACTCATTAGATTATACCCAGGAACTGGAAAGAAAGTTAGATTAGGAAACATCCTACGACTTAATAAATCACTGTACCGTTTCGAAACGGGAGTGTCCGTGTGAGTGAGAGAAATTTCGGCAATTCAGGGGAAGGTAACTATATTCCACAACCCAAAACTCGTGACTGCAATCTTCAAATGCTCATTTCCGAAACACCAGTTATGAACAGTCCGTATTCCAGCAGTAAGTCCACAATGAGATATTACCAGATAATAATTGATGGCTGCTCCCCATCCAAATTGGTGAAATTTGGTAACTGTAACGATTGTAACGGATAGACACCCTCCATCAAAATCGACACCAAACATCATGTCATAAAAACACTATGTCATAAAAATAATTAAGCAGACTTTGGAAATACTACCAACCGACAGCAAACTAGCTTTTTTGCACTTTATCTATTCAGACTGAACAATGAGTCAATGAATGTCAATTAACATTAACAATAAAGATAAAAGAAAAGACAGTTTTCTAATCTGAGCCAAAATATACTCCGCTCTATAATGGTTATGTGTTCCTGTATTCAGCACTACTTTGAATCAAAATATTATTACATTTCTAAAGTCCATTTGTTCATAAATCAAATATTAGATATCTGGAAGCAAGTATATATTTTCATATATTGTAAGTTATAAACATAGTTAGTGAAAACAACTGAATAAAAAATGCCAGGGGTACTAACTAGTTGGAAGCGGCTGGGCCAAAAAATTCACAACTCGCAGTTATTGTTGTCAGCACAACTCAATTAATGCTAGGGTGTTGTAAGCATCATTGGGGCAAAGCAGAATTTTTTGGCAACATTCCTAAAACTTTCCTGCGCAACAATAATATTGCGGTGTAGAGTCTAGCCCCATGTAGATTAGACGTGTTGAAATATTGCAGCTGGTCATGTTTTCGATGGGTTTGTTTACAAAAATAGTGGAAGGTGTGTTAGGCCGTGTTTATAAAAAATCTCGTCAACAGTATCAGGTATCCGTAAGATAAAAATACACCTTCATTAACAGGCTTTGTTTTTGGTACTATATTAGACTGGGCCTCGTACTAGACAACGAGTAAAGGGCAAGTGGTTGGGGCAGGGCGCACGTGGTTGGGGGGGGGGAGGCATTGTCATTGAATTGTTGGAACTCTGACTAGCTGATAACAAGCAGGGCCTGCCTCAGCAGATGAGTAAAGCATTACCAAAACAATAGCAAATATTTTGTTACAACATTCCTCATTATAGCGAGGTGGCTGTCGACAGCTTAGGGGAAGACAATTACCTGGGCCCCCGAAATAATTATAATGATAATTGGAAGAAGAATATCATAACACATATGAGTAGTAACACTAACTGTCAGGATTACTATTTGGAATTACTACCTAGAGGAAACACCTTGTGGTCAAGTGTTGCATTTTATTTTGAACGAAAGGTATCGTATCGATCAATACTTGCACGAAACCACGTTTTTACCTGGCGACAAGCATCAGCATGTTGTGCGAAGGCAAGAAAAAAATTCCATAAGTTAAAATAGCAAGTTAATTTCCATGTTGCTCAAAATATTGCATATTTGACTTTCAATGCCAGTAAATTATAGGTATCGAGACAGACTGACAGTGCCGAACTGCTTACAGTATGCTGTTCTGGAATTCTACCAAGAAGTACGAACTGTGGCTGAGCCGGGTATGTACCAGCTTACACTATATACAGAGCTACTCAATGGAGAATCAAACCACTGACCATTCAAACACAGTTCAAACACTACATCTATAAGCCACCTCAATAAGCCTGTGATTTTCAACTGCAGTCACAAGAGAGTTTGACAAAATGCCAAGTGAGAGTCCTTTACTACTACATGTAGATGTAAATGAACAATGCCCCTTTTTCTTTAGCTCTGGGGATAGAGCCCCATTAACACCCCATCATAGGACCAAAACAGCTATCACTTTTATAATTATGATTATGGGCAGGAAATGATTAGTAAATAAAAAGTGCTACTTTTCCAACACAAATGAAAGGTTAGAAGATACAGAAGGCTTTCATTAACACTCAAGGGCCTGTTACTTCAGACTATGCCATACTTCACAAAGTTCCCTATCTTAATAATATAATAGTATACACTTAATCGACTTTAGCATACGTTATACACAAGGTAGGCACAGAGCACATGATCCTACAGGCAATGTACGAACGGAAGAAAACCGAAATGTTTGGAATGCGCTACTCCAAAAGATGGCTTGGGCTTTTGCAATTTTGCTAACAGCTTGCAGTGGGTGTGGATGCGAAGATGAATCATAATAAGTAACCGAGGCTCTGAATGGTAAATTGGTGGTATCACGAGTTGATTGGGTGTGTTTATAGCACAGGGTATGAATGCAGATATCTACAAATTTATCGCAATGTTCTATTTCAGTAGCAAAACATACCACTCTATAATATAGTTCCATCTACTATATACAGAGTTCTTCAACTTTTTAATTTATTATAGTTGGCATCATTATGGAATAGGAAGATGAACAATAATAAATAATACCACCATAAATTACATTTATGCAGCTGCTATCTTGTCATTGGTGTACCATATTATTGGTATCTAATATTTATTGAGAAAATAGATATATAAATAGTAATAGTGCTTAGCAAATAGCAAGTCTATTGGATTGCTCCAACTATGAGAAATAAAGGCAGCATAGATGTATTGGATGAGAGTACTAAGCAGGTACCAGCAAATGTTTAAGATAGTTACAAAGCATCAAGTAGAATGCAGCTGTTGTTTTACGCTTTGTTAAAGTGGCAAGACCAGAGGCCATAGACCAGAGGCCATAGACCAGAGGCCATAGACCATAGACCATAGCCAGAGACCATAGACCAGAGGCCTAGGAGTTGCTTTTCTCTACAAAGAGCAGTCATGCACAAACTGAATACCTCATCCGCTGCAAAAATGGAAAGCTAAGAAACTAATATTTTGCATTTAACTGGTAAAAGCATAGAGTATTACGCCCATACTAATGGCATAGTTGACTAATTCTATGACTCCTTAGACCGATATCTTACAGATAAAGAACGTGAACTTGGCAGCGTGGAAGGCTTGCTAGCTTTCGTATCAAACTTCAGCAACACAAGAGTTACAAACGAACAGGCTACCTACATGTACATGTAATTTACAACCGGATAGAATAAATCTCAATACCGTTTCTCAAATCCAAACAGTATTTGTGAACTCAAAATTCAATTTAGAAGTTGTTTTGGTATAAATACTTGCAACTGGAAGTTGTGACGTACAAACTGTACTACCGTACTAACAGGTTAAAAGGTGACATTAATAAGACAATTAAAGTTACATCTAATTAGGATCAGGTTTCTCTACAGATGTTACCATTACACAACAAGTAAAATGATAAAAAATAAAGTACATTACAATTGCATGTTATAGAAACGGGATATCAAATAAACAAATAATCTTCTTGTTCTAGTAAATCATTCAAACACTGCAAGCAGTTCTAAACTCAATAAAAAGATAGTACACTCAGAGACCTGAGATTCTACTACGGCAATTGCACTAACCACAAAACATTAGCTAACCAGAAAGTACAAATTACCATAATAGTCATCGTAGGTGACGCCTAATTTTGGTTAACCATATTAGACTGGGCTTCATGCACTTGCACCGTGCCGACACCCTTTAGAAACAAACTCACCTATGGCAGCTGTGATAACTGATAATCCACAATCTGAGCTAAGTTTATATATCTATTATTTAGAATAATATAAAATGCAATAAATACCTGAAATTGCCATAAAAATGCAAACTGATGCTAGAATATCAGATCTCTTCATTATGGTAGCTAATTGAGATAGAAGTAGTATTGTGCCAGGTTAAAGTTATATGATATGTGTGTATGCATCCGATAAGATACTGTTGCCTACTCTTATGCTGCCTCACCCAATATTCTAGTATAATAAGGTGCAGTAATCAGTAATGCCGTCTCTACTCTTTCAATATTCTCAATATAATAAATGCCTTCATTCATAGGAGGTAACATTACAATGGCAACACATGGGTACTTAGGCAAGATTTATGCATGCATCTGATTGGATAACTTAATGAATTCGTATGTCTAATTGGTTGGATGTTAGAGAGGGGCACTGTTAGAGACACCGTATCCGAGTGTCATATCTAAGATCAGCTTTTCAAATTAAATACAAAAAATCAATTTGCTTGCTAGCAATCTGCTACAGTAATGCTTCCTCAACTAATTATAGTAGGTAATATCCTTTGAGCATAGATAATTATATTTTAGTTTATGGTGTAGTGCATAATCTCGGACTATTCAATACTCCATAGTATTTCAATTAATATATGTATTTTGTTAGCTCTTAGGAAACATATATTAATTATTGATTGAGCATTATAAAATTTGTATTACATAGATAAACAAGTGTACAATTAGCAACAGAGAGAGAAAGAACAAAGGACAAAACTCAATACATATGCTTTCAGTCATTTCTTATACGATAGCATCAGTTGATTCAGAATAACTCTATTAATTACAAGTCTATGACAGCAGATAATGATGATATTATACAATAGTATAATTATATACCGACAGAAGAGCTTGCGTATTAAAAGTTACTAGTGAGCCTAGCCTGGGTTTCCAAGCCTTCTGCGTGTGTGGGGGTATGAAGGGACTCCTTACTTTTCTCCCCACACACGCAAAAGGTCTGGAAACCCTGGATATAATGAGCCAAGAGTTCACACACTACAGCAATTTTAATTGTAGCGAATTTGTTGGAGCCATAATTGTTCCCAGGTGGTCGGTGAGAGGTTTAGAAGGTGAGAGGTTGGGTTAGAAGCAGCCCAATTTTGAATTTATAGCAAGCCAAATACCGAGCTACTCTTGACCATTTCAGCAGCCAGATTCGATGCTGATTGAGCAAATTTACTAGTAATTTTGGGGCATATTGATCGTCATTTTGGGTCAGAGGTTTAGATCTTTGTAATCAAGATAGCTTTTGACTGGAGGGATCTCCAAGACCACCGAGTAGATCACTTTTTAGGGATGACAATCTTACAAACAGCATTCTTTAATTATTTATTACTGAGAATTAAGGGATTATACACCACCCTGTAGTTGTAGGTCCCACCGCCCAATTATAGAGATCTAACGATTAATCAAAAAATTTGATGCATTTAGTGATATTTTATGTACATGATTTACCATTCTCAGTACAAAGTGTTAGATTCATGCAGTGGTTGTGCCATATTTGATAAAATATATTATTCGCAAACATTGGGAACATTATGACACACTGTATTAGCAAAGAAGAGCTCCAAAATTTACATTAGAAATATTTTTTCCTTCTAAAAAAGATAAAATGATTTACTCGGAAGACGCATAATGGTGGTGAATAAATTTTAGATATTTATTGAAAGGAAAAGCAAAGAAAATAAAATTCTTTTAAATCGAATCAAATTGGATATCAAAAATTGAATAAAATCAAATTAGAATCGGATAAACAACAAATAAAATCTAAGATTTATTCATCATTACACCCCTACACCACCCAAAATCAGCAATCACAGTTATCACTGCACAAAAACATAAACATACAGCACAGCTCTTCCAGCTATTTGCTATTATTATTGGCAACAAAACAATATTATACTTCTGTAACTTTAGCATTATTATTATTTGATTATTACTAATATTAGTAATAACTAATGGCCATAAATATTAGATCAGTGCTTCTCAATACTATTTTTACATACAGCAGTCAATATTGCCAACAATTGGCCTGTCATGATAAAACAAGTGGGAATTTAGTTGAATTTTCATGAAGACTTGCAGAGTAGAAATATTTTGGTGTTTGGTACATTTCTACACACCCTACATTTCTACACATCATTATATATAAAAATCCTGTTGAATTGAGCAATCCAATGCTGAAACTTTGTAATTTAAATTGATTTGTCACTATAATCAC
Organism: Himantozoum antarcticum; assembly: GCA_027564295.1. Lineage (NCBI taxonomy): Eukaryota > Metazoa > Bryozoa > Gymnolaemata > Cheilostomatida > Bugulidae > Himantozoum > Himantozoum antarcticum. The sequence goes on from JAOQGN010125413.1 coordinate 17,106, forward strand.
CAGAAAACCCATTGATTTTCACTTTTTTGGTATCAATTTAGTAAATTTTAGTTGTCGGTGATAAACAATAGCTCAATTGCCAATGTATTGGATTATTGTGACAGCTCTAGTTAAGAGTGATGGTTTGTTATTTATATATATAAAAATGAGGAGCTGTAGAAATAAAGGATAGAAATAAAGGATCACACTTTGACACATCAAAGACGCTGGCTACGATTCCCTGACTGAATTGCTCACAATAGAATAACTACATATAATTATGTTATAGTGAATGTCTCAAATAATCAACTTACATTATCATAAGTTTCAAATAATAGTTTAAATAAATATGTATACAGCTAGATAATGTTCAACGCACTGATGAACCCATTGAAGAATCATGCGACCTCCAAGGTCAAAGACACCAGAGTTCTAAGCCACCGCTGGTCAAAGACGCTCATGCAAATTACTGTATCCTTAGCTATAGCCAGGTAGCCAGCAAGATTATGACATGATAACTTTCTTTGTCAAGAAAATTAGAGTTTTTCGTTGTATGCTAATTAATGGTTGGGGTCAGAGAATATGCTAAAAACTAAATATTTTATTAAGTTAGTAAGGTAAGGCAAATGTAACTAGTAATTAAAAGCACCACTTTCATATGACAGCTAGCTCGCTCTTTTAGGTTCAAATACTCCGAACAGAATAATATGTCTTTAACATTTAATTTTCATAAGAAAGTAAGAAAGTCACCAGTACAGCTCAACTCTGATGTGTTCGTAATACTGTAGTAATAGTAATAGTAATAGTGTTATGGATGCACATTCTTGCAGCTTTATTTTGATTTGTCTATAAGTTGCAAAAGGCTCGGACGGAAGTGTAGCGCGGAAAATTATTTTCCCACACCCTTCCAAGTCGATTGCATCACAGGAGGTGCTTTCTTCCAATAACGGCCCGCTATAATATCAGACAGGAAATAGCTTTGTTTGTTTTTTATCTACTATTTCCATGTCCACTTCCAAGAGTCGTGGTGGCCTGGAGGTATAGGTAAGTGGCAAACATGCAGGCTACCGACTGAGACCTCGGGTTCGAGTCCCACAATTGACAAAGTTTTTTTTTTCCTACTTCCATGGGTTATCATGGAAATCGTATATTATACAAGTATATTTCTGGCCATTTCTCTATGTAACTCAGATTCTCTTGCTTTCTTTGCTTTTAAACTATGATATCAGTTCTGCTTATTGATGGGGGTTTGGGGTTTTACACATGGTTTACCCAATCACAGCCTGGCTTACAAGCGAGAGGATCTGAATTA
>JAOQGN010125414.1:0-11625 GCA_027564295.1 Himantozoum antarcticum
CTCTGTGTTAACTGTCTTGTCTAAATAAGTACAAGTAGCAACTGGAACTGGAAGTAACATCTACACTTCAGTATATTTTCGCATAATAGTTTTGTGCCAAGGAAACTTTGAATACCACTATGAATAAAGTAAATGTCAGGGTTTGTATATTGACATGCTATTATACAAAATGAACATCAAATAAATTTTCGTTTTGCTACTATACGCCGATATTAGATAATATAATGATCCTACAAGAACTATCAGCTGTTACTTCTCTCTACAAACTGCCAACAATCCAGTAACAGTTTCTGACTATCTGTAAACGATAGAGAAATCCCTTTCAACTATAGTCTAAATTTATCTAATTTATGTATCATAATTTAAAACGATGATACTTTGGACAATGATTTGATAATTGAATTAAGGTCTATAAGCAGTTTGAAGATAGTGTTAGACGAGAGCATTTTAAGATGAGTATTATTCCATAATTTAGTTGAGGTCAATAGGTTAAGAGTATTTCATGTCTATTGGCCAAATTAATTAGATGTGACACAGATCTGACAATTAATAGCATTTGATATTTGCAGCCTATGATTGTTGTAGCTCAAACACTCTGGAATGACCTTCATGCCATGTTATTTTCTGCATCTGCACCATATAGTAAATATGGTTTCATATATTTACACATTTTGTTACAGTAATATATTTCTATTATTTCTAGGTAGAGTCTTTACCAAAAGAGGAACAGTTCTCCTGGATAGATCAGGTGAATAGTAATTACATTCTTGCAACTTGCAGTCAGCCTTACATGATGACGATTATGGTAACTTTATTACAATGAGCAAAAATACACGTATAATTCCTTATGAATTCGGTCACCTTTACTGGGGGCCCCTTTACTTACGTATAGACCTACATAGATCTTGAGGTTTGAGATTGGAGTTTTGGTATTGGGGTTTTGATCAAGGAGTTTCATTCCCCTCCCAGGAGTAGAAACTGATGGCGTGACTCTATATACTATAATGGCGATGTGCGCTCGATAGGTGCGCCTCAGCTTAATATTAACAGAAAATAAATGAAAATCTGATAATTTCAAACAGTCATATCTCACCTTAAGTGGGACTTAGAACCACAATTCTTGCTGCATCAGAGGGACTGAAAGTTCTTCTGTCTATTCAATCTGTCGGCTTCAGTAATTATGCATTAAATATACTCACAATTGTTGTTATAATAATATAAAAAAAATCGGTTGAAAGTTGCATTGTGCCCTTTTATCACAGCATCAACCTTGATAATGTGCAAAACTTTGTCAAGGTCATCGTGAGATTGATCAATAAGGTGTTCCCTAACAAGTTAATAACAATGGTGGGTGGAAACTATGACTAAACTGTGCAAGTATTTGTTATATGTCAGGACAAATTGATATATCTTTTGCGCCCCTTTTCAATATGTTATACTCAATAGATTTGAACATTTTTTTTTGGCATGCTGCTGATGAAAGTCTGAATTAGTTCTTCCAGCAAAATATTTGTTGACTTGCTACACCCAAGTACAATATTTTGAAGGTTGAAGTAAGCACTGAAACAACTGGTTGAGGACGATACTCGAGCGCTCCGATACCTCTGATTGGCTGCTTTTTTGTGGAAAGACGTCAGCACGCAACAATTTAACACTGGAAAGCAAAGAGTTCTCTCCTCTCTGGTGAAGACAACTCCATTCTGTCAATGATGTTTTTATTAAGTGCTATCGCCGGCTGCATGTGGGAACCGCACGCTGTTTGTCCTACGGTTGTATGAGATTATTAGTCTATCCATCGTTGGCTACTGGTCCCAATGTTGAGCGACCCGTGATAGAGGCACACCTTTTCAGCCATGCGATGAAGTTTCTACTCCTGGGAGGGGAATATAACTCCTTGGTTTTGATGTCCCTAACTAGAAATTGGGAACTTAGTTTTAGGTTCACTGACCTAACTGAAAAGGAATTTAACCCAATAACATATTTAATATATGATACTAGATATGGCAAATGCATTGCAAAGAGAAAAATGGATATTTTCCCTGATAGGAAAAATAGTTTTTTTACGATGCTCTTCCGCATCTCCAATATAAGCCGTACAAGCTTTGCAAAGCCATGTAATGCATCTTCTGTTATCACATTTGCGTCTGATTTTTTCCTTTTTCCTTTTCATAACAAAATTGTTTAAGAATTTTGGTGTTTATGTATTTATACACTCTTATGCACCGCTGTGTGTCTGGGTGGAGTTCATATACTATCCTACATTTGTGAACGAAGTAGAATCTTGTACTGATTGTGAACCTACCTTCAAGGCGATTGGCGCAATATTTTGCAATTCTATGCTACTCTTTGTCAACTTCCACCGTTCCAAAGAAATGTATAGCTATAAACTACACACTACAACTATCACAGAGAAAGCTGCCAACTCTGAGGAGCTTCCAAGCTCGGTAAACAAAAACATTGCATCAATATTATGCCAGCCCTGCAAAATAAAGTTAATCATATTATAATGAAAACTTTTGTATATTCAAAACTGTGGAAGGAAGCAGAGATTGCCCCTATTAAAAATGTGAAACACCCAAAAGTGTACAAAGACATGCGACACGTTTAATGACACGTTACAAAGATATGTGACACGCTGGTCCATATGTGGAAAATTGTTGAGAAAGCCATCAACAATTAAGTCCCAAAGGAAGTACACAGGCTCGATAAGCAGTATGCTTACACACACTCCATTTGTAAAAGTAGTTATGTATGAGTAGATCGGTAACCCCTGTGAACTTTCAGCAGCCAATCACAGAGCTCGTAACAACCTCTAAGCCAATCAGAAGAAGGCAAAGCTGAAGAAAAATGAGGAGAACCTCAAAAATGACAGAGTCCCAAAAAATCCGGCGTTCTGATTGGATTGGAGCCTTTTCTCACTTCCGCTCCTTACAACTCTTGAGACAGGAACTCTGTGGCCTTTCAATACCAATCTAGCAACCTTGAAGCGCCCCTAGCAACCATCAATTAAATCAACTAATCATGATCGAGCTTACGATACCATTTATACATACCACCAACGCTTGAACTCTTGACCTGTAAAGCAATACTTCCGGTGGTGCTACCCATTTCGAATGAATCCAAGGTCACAATTCAACCAATCAGAAGCCTCCATTTTCATTCGAAATCTTTCGGCTTTCTGCTGGTGGTGCTCTGCTCATTTTTCCTTCTGTGATTAGTCAATTTTTGAAATACTGCGATCTCATTGGATGATGCGCCGGGGTCATTGAGTGCTTTGGGGTGTCGCAAGCCCAGTCTATCCCACTGTTATTAAATATAATTATCTGTTAATATTGTTTATGGTGGTAGTTGTCCTCTCTTATCAGAATGATAATATATTTTTAAAACATTTTTGATTTGGTAATTGTCCTCTCATGGGATATCACATTTTGCAAAAACCTTTTGTGTGTGGAAATAACCTATATTTGTTTAACATCCTGTCATCAGATGAGTTTTGTGAAGGAAAATGTTGTTATGATGAATAGTTTTTTAATTAAGCAAATGGTGGGCCTTTGTTGGACCTTGACTGCAAGTCAGGTGAGCCCTGACTATAAAAAAAGTTGAGCCCTGACTATTAGAAAGGTGAGCCTGGCATGTGCTCGTCAGTGCTCGTCAGTGCTCATCAGTGCTCGCCAGTGCGCGCAGATACCGCATGTCGGGTGAGCGCCACCGTCCGAATTTGTCACCTTATCAAAAATTAAACTACTTAACCTAGAGAACTAAGTGGAAGAGCTTCAAATTTGTGGTTTTTAGACAAAAATGCTTATCTAGACATATTCTGTCTAAAATATGTTTCCAGAGTTAATGGAAATCTCAACCAACCATGGACACTGTTGACTATAATTATACCACCGGCCACAACTGAGTATCCAATAAGACTGACTTGCAATTCCTACTACTGGAGCCTGATATTTAATTCTAGCCAGTGTCTCGTGCAGCCGTGAGATCGTATTCCTACTCAACGTCATTATCTTCACGTTTCATAAAACTACACACTGCCGGCATCCAGCTGGCAACTAGGAAGTGTCCTCTCAACTTTCCACACATTTAAATCAGCTCTCACTTTGTTGCTACACTGCTCCTAACATTCTCTAGCAGCAATAATCCATCTCTATGCCAATTGTACAACTCATATCTATATTGAGTGTCTCTCAGACCTGATACTCCAGCAACAACTAAATCCACTGGCTCCTTAGTTACAAACCCATATTTAAGTAAATTATCTCGAACCACTCCCACTAAAACTATAGATTAATTCCCCAAATATAATCTATATAATGCTCGGTTCCCTTGTCAATAGTTTCATCTAGTGAAAGAAGGTTTGACAACATTCTAGTCATGACTTGGAGCTACATTTTAACCTAAAACTCACAATAGTCATAACTCATAATATATTATTTCCCATTATATCGAATTGCTTGGCAGCTCTGCAAGCTTACCTTCACATTCAATTGTAAGTAAACCTTGTTAGTCTATGATACATGCATTATTACCCTGCATACGCCATGTTTGCAATTGTTATCTTCACATAATTATGGCTGTATCTGCTATAGGCATTACAACTAATCTATCCATTCAGCTCCCTGCTACAGTCTATTGTGGTCTGTTTGTGGAGGTTTCACCCCAACTCATCCCAATGCCTAACAGTATTTCTTACGGATATATTTCTATTTATGTGTACCAGCTTATACTTACTCCTCACCTTCTGGATTCTGAGCAGACGGCTGACTTGTCGACATAAACTCACATGACATCTTCTGGTCTTTGTACCAGGAACTAGCTTTGTACTTGCTCTTTTATACTTACCTTGTGCCCATCTGTGCAGCCAGCTCTTGTTGCACTTACCTAGGATCTGTGGAGCCGGTTCTTGTACTTACTTGAATCACTGCAGAATTGTGAACTATGTTTCTAGTATTATTGCGCAGTTAACTTGCGTATATCTTTAGAACCTTGCAATTCCGGTTGTGGTCTTAATTCTAGATGGTAGTTTTTGCCAAATATTGTCATGTTTTAGTGCCGGGTGTTGATACAATTTGCGTAGGCCTGTATAAGGAGGCTGCTTGCCTCTGCTCAGGTCCAGCTGGATTTTGACTCTTGCAGTTGTATACATGCTGAAATGCTGTATTGTCTGATATGCTGTTAATGCAATGATTATTTGAATGTTACTGAACTCTTTCTATAACTAATATTTCATAGGTTGAGGCCCTAGACTCACTCGGTTGATTTTAAAAGCAATTAACCCTAACTGTGACATCTCATCAGCGGCCAAGGCAACTACCCGTGTGATTAGAGTATAAAGAGGACAGTCCATTTGTTTGCACTTCCTGCCGGCATGTCAGTATGCAACATTGCCTGGGACTTATAACAATAGTCGAGCCTGCCTCTATGGGGGTGGGAAAACCCTTTACGCTATAACAGGACAAATTTCTTAGGCTTATTAGGTTGTGCTGCTGCCTTGATAGGTATAATTTCAGTGAAGTTTCCATGTAATGATCTATTGTTAGGTTTTAATCAATCTTCCATTTTCTATAATTGGCTAACTACATTGTCATACTCGTCACAAAATTTCCCAGGAATCACATATTCTGTACATTGGTTTAATAAAATGGGTTCATTGTCTGTCCACTTCCACTCAAAATCCATTTTCTGGCATCGAAAGATGCAGTGACATCTTGATCATCAATTTAATTGGAGATCTTCCTGCAATACTGTCCATATTTGACTGATGTATCACTGTTGGTTGTGCTGGATGATTTTCAATGGTACCACCACTCTCAACAGTGGTACCATTGGTGCAATGGTTCAATGGTACCACCACTCTCAACACAGTGTGAACCCGTAAAGCAAACATCTCTACCATTGCTAATTACTAAACCACCTAACTTGGATATACTGTCCATATCTACAAGCAATTGCATCAACATTTACGCTATTAAACAGTTCTTAATGATTTTCTGGTCACTTACTGCTACTGCCAATGGTGTTTATCTCATACACGCTATATGTCCATTCAACATCAACACTCTTTGCTCGGTTCACATGATGAAAGTCCTAAATGGGTAGCCATTTCTTCAAATAATACATGTTGCAGATTACAGATTACCTTCACTGTCTACTAAAGCTTTTATTTTTTATTCTTGATCTGTATATCAACTTTGTGAGACTTAGTTTCTTTACAGTTGTTATAGATTTTAATTGCAATGATATCTCTTAAGGTAATCTAGCTACAGACAAATATCTTAATGATGGATCCATATCACCTTGTCCTAAAAGTGTAACCAAGCAAGTCAGCTTAGGTATACATCTACTGTCTCACCATCCGTTAATATCCTAACACGAAGCCGTTCAAATACACAAAAAGTATTTTCACTAATGCTAGCGATAGCTCTGCTTTAATTGTCCAAAAATGGCTCTTACATAAACAGCAGGCTGTTTTATTTTGCGAACACTGGCCCCTGACAGAAATATTGGCATAAATGTGTCCAATTGCATCACCTTCTGCAACGTGTTCACCAATTATGTGCTCACATAAATGTGACCAACTGCATCACCTTCTGCAATGTGTTCACCAGTTATGTGCTCACGTAAATGTGACCAACTGCATCACCTTCTGCAACGTGTTCACCAATTGTGTCCTCGCATAAATGTGGCCAACTGCATCACCTTCTGCAACGTGTTCACCAGTTATGTGCTCACATAAATGTGACCAACTGCATCACCTTCTGCAACGTGTTCACCAGTTGTGTGCTCATAACACATAATTATGTTTGATATTTTCACTGCCATAGTTTGTTTCTCTAATATTTCACATAAACAAGTATTCATATAACTGACAATCATGGTTCCATAATATGGTTTCAGTCTTTTGGCGAGTAGCACGCCATTACATAGTTTGCCATGAATGAGTTCTTCATCCTCTGTTCTTTGCTGCTGCATAAACAATTTGTCTTGTCCTCTCTACAGAAATTAGCATATTTATTAGCATTGTTTGGCGACATATTGTAATGTGTTGAGATAGAGTTGTCTGCTCTTAAGCAAGATCTCAAGCTGTTACGGGACCTTCGAAGTGCTTAGATGAGCTGTGTTGATTTGCTCGCAGATGTCACTATGTCAATATGTTCAAGATTCTTGATATGTTGCTTGATGTCACTGAATAATGAGAAGTAGAGAATAATTATACAATGGTTTGCTATAATTGATCAAAAGACAAATAATTGTGATAACAGCAAAGTGATGTGTCAGTTGAAGAATGATGTGTCCAGTCCTAGCTGCAGATCAAAACTGACTAAAAACTGGGAGATTGCACAGCTTATATACTGTCCATAGGTGATTTGGTCTGTGCCGAATGGTTGCTAAGTGCTGAATGAATCCTGAATGCCATTCGGTTCAGCACAGAGCAATCTCATAAAAATGTAGCAATAGTATGTACAAAATATCGATTGCAATAATAATACAATTATGCTTGAATAATCACACGATCGATCGTGTGATTATAATTGATATGAGACTTTCAAGCATAACTGGTAGAAATATCCATTGTTAGTTGACTAGTTGAATGACTGCTAAATGTCCAATGATTGCTGAATGCTGAATACTGGTGAATGATTGCCGAATGTCGAATTCTGAATGCTGAATGATTTCTGAATGGTTGGTGAATGCTGAATACCGCTGAATGATTGCTGAATTATTGTTGAATGCTGAATAACTGTTGAATGCAACTGGGAACGTATGTACAAGTGTCAAAATGGGGACGAGCGGACAATTTCTGCCACAATATTGGCCCATTAACCCACGACAGGTAATGCCAATGTATGCAAACCCCCGAACAATTCATCTTTTTTGAAAAGTTCCCATGAAACTGATGTTAGTAAACTGTGAAATGTGACTTATAGAGCCTGTGTATTTTCAGGTTTATAAAATAGCCATCTTCCCTTATACCACATTCTATACAAATATGTTTGCCAAGCCAAACTCTATAATATTAATCCCCAAGCCATAAACAGCATTGGCTTTAGCAATTTACAAGCGATAGTTTGAACACTACTAATCCTATGCTATCTCAACCTCTTACTAGGTGAAGATACCACATACAGAGAGAAAAGCCTTTTTTCATTGCATTACACAAGGTGCATTTTTGCCAAAATAGCTTATACTTTATGAGGAAAGTTTCCACTTAATAACAAGTTATCAACAATAATGTATTCCATGAATTGTCACTGAAACAACAACCATTATATTGCTAATTAAAATAACTATTGAACCGATGCAAACGTATCATAAATTAAGTCATGTACACATAAATGTAATTAACCAATTATGTTCAAAATACGAGTATTAATTAGCGCTTTGTCTGGGGTGTCACTGTCATGTTACGACTAGCATCAAGCATGTCGGCTGATGTGCACAAATACGCCTAAATCTTAACATAAATAATAGCTATATACTGTGATGGTTTGTTACTGTTCCCATGGAGTAGAGCGACAAACAATCACCGGATCCCTAGGCAACACTGGGGCTAGGCCGGATCAGCTAGCTGTGCCAGAAAGATAACTGACGGATGGCTATGCCGTCAGCAGCCAGCAGCCGGACGGCCAGCAGCCGGATGGCCAGCAGCCGGACGGCTAGCAGCCGGACGGCCAGCACCCGGATTTACTGATAGCAGCCATTCCTTTCATGCCGGGAGGCAGTTGAAGGCCTCTCTAGGGTAGGGCTGTAGTACAGACCACATTGAAGGCAAGTCATAAGGGCTTATATCTACTGAGCAGACAATGGAGATGACACTCTATCCTATTGCTTTCAATGTAGAAACAGTGATTTGCAATAATTATGTTTAATAAGTACAGGTTATATCAATACACACATACTAGTATAGAGTTATCACATTTATTAATGGCGCAGAAAACTGCTCTGTTCTGTTCAAAGGCTCCCCAAGGAATACATAAGATCAGGTATACCCAGTACAAATAGTTGCATGGACAAGTATTCAAGCGATAAAGCTCCATTGCGATTTACTGAAGGTAGTCACATCGACTGTCTTAACCAGGAGCTTACAGAAGATTGCAGACAGTAGTGTGACTAGGTAACAGCTTAGTCATAGGTGGTCACTAACCAATCACTATTGGGTGAAAGTCCACAGCTAAAGGGAAAGTCTCTTTTGGTGGCTGGCGGTCGCAATGCCAATAATTTTACACAATTACACACTCCATTCCTAAGGTGTACAAACTATGTGTCATGTCTGTGGATAGCTGAATTCTACATGACTATAATATTACACGAATGTTGGCTATGTGTACTTTGTGCAGGTGGTAAAACTCTTGCATGTGGCACATGTTTGGGTACGAGACATTCACTATAATGTTGTCATACATCAAGTTAACATTTGTTTAGTTGTCACCGGAATTATTGGGTACTGAACTCTTGTTGACATTTGGGGTAAAGCAATGGTTAAACAAATTTAAAAAAAGATTCCGATCTACTCTCACCCACCTCAAAATTTGAGGTTTAGTTTGCATGGTTTTACGCGGCAATTCAATAACTGAGGTAGTCAAAGGAAACTCACTGTCCTTGTCTCCAGTATTTTACCTGCTCATTGGAACATAGAGAGCAACGTCAGGGTTCCGCTCGCTAAATCAGTCTAAACCATGTTACATATGACAGCATCCATAGTTTGTATAACAACAGAAGTTGTCCATGATTAATAATTTGGTAGTGAGTTGATATTATGGAATCGAATCTATTCGCAACTGCCGTTCCGGAACTAGGTGTCTGGAGATGAGACTACTACATGTACATTAGGTGGGGATAACTATATGCTATAACCCAATACCCCAATCCACAAATATTATCAGTCAGTTTTCAATTGGCAGTCATAATATCGGAATGTCCGTAATCCAATATTATGCTACAGCAATAATATCTGAGTGCAGTTGATGATTATACGAATGTCAAAGTGATGCTCTAATTTTCTTTTATTTCCCCAGCTCAGTATTGGCTACAAATATGCCAAGATCAGATCTTACATTAAGAGTGTCAACTGGCTCAGCTGGCTCGGCTTCCTCAGCGATCCTGAGTTTACCAGCCTTGATGATGTTCAATCTATTTACAATATGTTGTTCTTCAAAATACCTAAGGTAAGTATTTGATATCTGATATGTACTTATTATGTCACCACTTATTGATATGTCTAAGTACAAGGTATGATTACAAAAAAGAGTCAATGCAAAAAACTAAAAAGGTTCATTAATACTATTAGAAGTTACAATATAGAATAACATATGCAAACATTTCACTGAGAGTTGAATTCATTTGTACGATACATAAAATGCTGTAAAAACCCAGGGTCAAATGGAAAGTTATGCCTCGAAGATGTTCTGGTGTTGTTCATAAAGGAAGAGTGTGATCAGGACTACTAAAATGCTGCTGGCTTTACTCTGCTAAAAAATTTTTGCGAAGTTGGTAACACTAAAGTTTGAAATCGGTCATCGTAGCTCTCACAACAACCAGGTAGCATAATTAGAGTTGCTGACTTTTGAATTCTCTCTAAACACATTTGATTGCATTGGCTCAGAAAATTATATATTGCAGAAGTTGCGTATACTAAAATATATCTTATGTCTGTGATGAAAAATTATTTAAGACCTTCTTGGTTCATGCTCATATGATTGAAATTTCTCATAAAATAATAAAGCCTGCTATTACATTTTTCTTAACAATGCTCTCTATATGGAAGTTGAAATTCAGATGCTTCTCAATATGCTCCCAAGAAACTGCTGCATCTGGACGGCCAGTTTGCAATCATCGATGGAAAGAGTGGTGTTAGGGTCTATTTTCAGTGACACGTTTATGATAGTTGTTTCACTAGAATTGTGTATCATAGTGGTCTCATCATTTGCCCATGAACTAGCTTCATCTATCCGGGCTATCCAATGTGGCATGGTGTCAGTTGAGTATTTTCTTATGGGCGTGTAAATAGTGGTATCATCAGCTTATTTCATCAGCATATTTCACCAGTAGACCGTCCACATATATGAGCCAAACAATTTGACCAATTTTGATTCCTTGCGGAGCTCCTACATTTGCGACTGCATCTGTTGACAAGTAGCCATCTCTGCTTGCAGTTTGGATCTGATTCATGAGAAAGCTGTTGACGGGTGTTAGCAAATTGTTGTTAATCTCTAGCACTGCCATTTTACAGAGCAGAATTATTAGTTGCAGATCGCCAAATGTTTTACTACAGTCAAAGCACAAAGTATAATTGCAGACGCATAGTGTTGTCAAATATACCAATATATGTATAATAACAATTATGTCAAATATCACAACATGCAAGATGTCAATGAAATATAATATAGTTGCCAGTTTAGCTAAAGGTTTTGCTAGAATTTCAAAATACTGAAAGCAAAGTCCGATATTGGCAGTAACTAGTAATACCTATTAATGGGTATCTAAAGTGAATATTTTTATGGCAGATGACATATGATCCAATGTAGGGATACATTGTATTATATGTACATATGATCCAATGTAGGGATACATTGTATTATATGTACATATGATCCAATGTAGGGATACATTGTATTATATGTA
>JAOQGN010125525.1:0-11624 GCA_027564295.1 Himantozoum antarcticum
GTGAAATTCTGGAACCGAGGCGAATTTTGTCCCATGTTTTATTTCAGTTAAATAATTTTATCAACTATTTATACTATAATTATAGTTCTATGGGATACTGCAACTCTCTCTGTAGAGGACAAGATAATTTAAAGAGGAGACACTTGCACTGTGCAATTTACAAAGTTGATACAACGTACACAAAATCAACTTGCAGGCGTCTGCGCAACCAACAGCAACCCGCAAAACCTTGCATATTTCCAATGTTAGAATAGTATTCCTTTAACATTTTATTGCATCAACAAATTATTTATAAATATCTCTTAATATATAGAATCACTATGAAGTATATAAATAAATAACCAACTTGTGTTTAAAATGCTATTACTACCATTAGAGGTAGCAAGAGTTTTCAGCCCATTGATTGTATTGATACAACGGTCAGTGGGCTGATAACTCCAGCTACTCCAACGATACAAAAAATACATGTATAATTTACTTTATCACATCATGCTCACAACAGACGTCTTACTGTACAACCCCTGTCCAACAGAAAATCAATCTTGATAAGAATTATATCCTTAATAATGTTGATCATAATGTAACCATAATCTTCAATCATAATAATATAAATAATAACTAACAACAAGCCTTATTTTGAGTGCACAGTTTGGCAAGTCATTGAGCCAATCAACAAGTAGTGTACTGCTATTGAAACAAGAGCATACAACCCGTACAAACATTTATAGTTCATGATTTAGATCATTACAGTATAGAAATAATATCTGGTGTGTAACTTGCAGGCACCAAGGTCTATTCTAACATTGGTAATGTATCTGTCGAAAGCGCTGTATTCGATTCTACTTTCCTATCATAAATAGACTTTCTCCGTAGAGCATCATGATTTGATTAAATAGCAACATTAGTAGCCAGTACCATACTGAAAATTCCTACAAAATCAACAAAGTAAATTAAGATTGGTTTGTATGTCCACCAATGTGTACATTGGTGTTCACCAGCAATGTGTCCACCATTAGCAAGATGGTGGACACATTTTGGTGACAGAATCATAGTTATGCTCCAGAAAGGAAGATCGAGACTTCCGCTATCTCCAACAATAAAGAGGACAGATTCAAACAATGCACTGAAAGCAGCGGTTCCAAACCCAGCCTGTCATGTACAGGCAACAAATTTTATTTTATTTATAGTTAAGCCTTTCACGGGAATAGAGGCAGCTTTGTCAGCCACGCACTAAATGTAGATGGGTTTCTTTGTATCAGAAGACAACAAGGGTTTAGAAGTTAAGTTATTAGTCTTAACAACAAAACTGGGCCCCGCCCCAGTGTGGTCTATAAATGGCTAGCCAAGTATCAGTTATGCCAGTTGACAAGGTCCTGGTCACTGAATCGACACAGCTAATTGCATTCTCCAGCATTCTAAGTCAAAGCATTAGTCTTATGAGAGAGGCTACTACCTACAAGCAACACATGCCATGATATCATCTATTCACATTCTCAGTGACAATAGAATGGGAACAGATAATAAACTCTTTTGAGTGATATCTGTGATTGGCTTTCGACATTTACTTAAAAACTAAAAGGAATTAAAGAAAACAAACATTGAACATTCGAAGCACTTGAAATTTTTTGTCAGAAAAGTATTAGCGAATTGTGTTGGTCACTAACTCTGAACAATAATGGCATCCTCTGTTTATAGCTTACAATAATAATTAGGCGATATTAGCAATATCCGATTTGAGTGCGCAGGGTTCGGTTGGTTGGCAAATATAGTATTGAAGTAATTTTAAATTGCTGAAGCCTAATTTACAGTGCAAATACAACTTGGGTAAGTAAGACTAGTGTATGTAAAGGCTTCCTTCCTTTCCAAATTTTAACCACAATGGAAGCAAAACACAAGGTATGCAGGTATGCACTCCCGTGAATCTTTGCAGATTTTCAAACCTTAGTCCTAATAATCGTGTTACTGGCCAAAACAACAACAATACAACTTGTGAGATCATGGCCATTTTTAAGAATAAATACATGAAAAGTGGTCTTTAGTTAGCGAGACCATTAATTAAGTAATTAAGTAATTAAGAAATATACGTAGTACATTCACAGAAAACCTACCCAGCGTGTAGAGCTGCATAGCCATTTAAAGCTTGCAAATGGTCTGTACAAAGTCCAGGATTGACTGCATTAAAACTGCTGTAGCCCTGGAGGCCTGTGGCAGTGCCTGGTAGTGCGTTACCTGCCAGGCCATATGCACTCAGACTAGCTAGCCCTGGATAGCTGCTCAATTGACTTAGGAGCTACAATATAAGTATATACCAAGTTGCCAGCTATCATTATGCACGTGCCACGTATGCAGCAACAAATGATGTGTTTTACAAAAAAGTATTGCTGCGGAGCATGTAGTAATTCTGCAAATTTACGGAATAAACAGTTCGTCAATTTCTGGCGTATTAAATTGAATCTATCTAAAGAATAGGGCCAGAATAGAACTAGTTTGAATCCAATTTCGGACAAAAATATATCTTATTCCATTTTTAGATGCTTTGCTTTACAGAATGTAAAAAATTATATTTAATAAAATCGGCATCAATAATGATGCAATGAGCCTATAAAAAATTGGTTAAATTTGCTATTGCTTACTTGACAGTAATTCTCGATTGTTATTGCCATACAAGTCCTCAATGTTACGAATAACCTAATGCTATTGGCAGATGTAACAGAACTGCTAAGCAGTGGCCAACTTGTTACCAGCTGCGAACTCTGTACCAAAAGCTATAAATCGTGAATATTAAGATCGACGTCTAAGGAGTGGTAGAATTGGTAGCTAGCGCGTGCCACTCTGCTCTTGTAGCACTGACATAAGTTAATTGCAAAAATGGTTTCGAGTCTCACTTTAGGCTTTTTCCCGTAGAACATTTTATCTCCTTGCCAATCGAACTAATAGCAATACATGTATAACACAATGTGCAGTGGGTTCCTCTCGGCTAGTTGTGCTATTGGTTATCACTTAAAAAAAGAATACTTGGCAAGCACGATATCATTATTATTCTTGATAACTCAATTTGCCATGACAAAGACAATTACCTGTGGGGTATAGTTGGGGATTGCTGCAGAGTTGTTGTTCTCGTTGGATTCCTTTCCCCATGAACACCGCACGATATAACCACCGACCTCAACACCATTCACTTCTACGATAGCAGTACATGCTGCTTCTTTGGTGTCAAATCTAGAACAGGTAAAGGCAGTACATGTTAATAAAGCAGAGCAAAAAAACAAATCTAAAATTCTTCAAACTATTTGTTAAAACTCATCTTAAAATCCGCTAATTGTCTCGCAAGTGAGAAATGATTGTGGCTGAAGCAAAGCCTGCTATATATGGCACCCAATTTCCAATCAGCGAAGCACACCCAGGAAAATTTGAGGCTCAGGAGTGTTGACCAGAGGCCCTTAGCAATGATCGCACGGTGCACATTCCAATTGTTATGATTTCTTACAAATGAAATTTGAAGTGGAACACATGGAAATCGAACCCGGGTCACCCGGCTCACCTGTGTCATGTCCGTGTCCCATTACTAGCAGCCAAATAATATAACCATCAGCATTTCAACCCAAACAACATTTCGGAGAGTGGAAAAAGATATTGCAACTCATGTAATATACATGTAGTTGTCCTTCGAGTAGATTTGTTTTTTTGCTAGATGCATATCGTGTGTGGATTTTGATTGCCTCTCATATGCTGATTTCTAGTAAACTAGTAATCAGCTCTTGTCAATATTTCCTGAGAGCAAACAGTGTACAATTGCTTGGATAAGGAAGAAGAAATGATAAAACGATATAAGAAGAGAAGAATTTACCTGACAAACGCAAATCCTTTGTCTGGGAAAACACGAATCTCTTGAATAGTGCCGTATGGATGAAAAGCTGCCCTCATTAGTTCCTCTACAAATATCAAATACGCATACAGACATGGCCATTATGTACTTACATATATATATGCATGCACATACATATATGCATGCACAAACATATACATGCACATACATATATGCATGCACAAACACATATGCATGCACCATACATACATAATGTATATGCATGCACATGCATACCATATACATGCACATACATATATGCATGCATGCACATACATGCATATGTAATCATGTACATGTACATACGTACGTACATGTGTATATGCATGTACCTACATAAGCTTGTATGTATGTACATGTATGCTATGTATGGCTTTATGCTATGTATACATGCATCTATGTATATATGTATGTATGCATGTACGTTACCTAAGCATGTCTGTACGTATATAGTTATGTACATACATACATGTACATGCATGAATATATCTACGTACCCTACATCAAGAAACGTTCGATAGTGTCAAGTATTCCCTCTTTCGGCCATGCAAAAACTTTCGCTAGTACAAACTTCTCCACCAAGTACCCCTCAGAAAAGTGCGTCCCATTTTATTTTTGCACTTTTTCCTCTTCATAAATTAATAATATAAAATTTAAAAATAAAATTGTTTTTCCCAATGACTGCTAATTTTCCTTAATTATGTATTTGTAGAACTGCCAGTAATAAAACTAATATACACCTACACTGTTTCTTACCGCATATTATAGGTGATTATAATCTTATTAGTGTCACCAAGTGCGCGTCAGTGTTAGTTTTTGACCATAAACTTGAACGAGTCACTTTCAGCAGCACTGTGTTAAAACTTAGAATGAAGTTATTCACCTAAAACTAGTGCCAGCATGCACACTGAATCATTAGTTCTGTTGTATAAAAAAATGTACATGTACGAAGGCTGTTTGGGCTTGCATTAACCTCTCTAGTCTACACAAAGACTTATGACTTAACATGACATGGTAGGAAAATTTAGAGCTCATTTGCAGCATTGCAACAATTTCGCTCGCACAAATAATTCGCCCTTTCGCTACCTTGTGTGGCCCATTAAATATCTAAAGGTTCGCACCATTTCTTGGGTGCGAATATGTGAAAGTTTGTGACCGCAAATACTAATTAGATATAGGGTATATTTCTGTCATTTCCTTACAGAAAAATAATTCGCTCTGAGCCGCTATTGGGAGTTAAAAAATGAGACTTGCTGTTAGTAAAAAGAGACGTATACTAAATAGTAAATATGAGCTAAAAATAACATGCAAAAATAGAAATAATAGAAGAACTAAAATTCAAATATTTTGGAATAAATGAGTGAGATTAGAATCTATAGTTTGAATGACGTATAATCTAAATAATAATTTACATCGGACTCCATACAGCAGGAGGACAGTAATTACATTGGCTAACACAATTAGACGGCTATAAAATTTCGGAGAATCCGCTAAATATGTGCCTTGATATTTGCATGGTGCACATTACATTAACTACTTAGGAACACCACGTACACATTAACGTTCCATTTCAACTGAAACTCTTACCCTCTCAGTATATGTGTGCTGCTGCTACACAGTTACAGCATTGTAGCCATACGCAGCTCAAGTGCTTGGCACATGTGGGCTCAAGTAGCAATAATTAGTGACGTAAACCGAGGTAGAACAATATCAGTATCCTATGTGCTTCTAAATATGCTCCTATAATAACCTAAAGCTAGATTCATAACTGGAACTAGAAACTAGGTTTCCTACATATTTTGATTCTAATGATATCTACTGCAGAACACACGCATAATTGGTGAAATTTCTGCCCACAAACTGTAGATTGCTGAAAAAGGTCAACACTTCTCAAACTCACAAAGTGTAATCATGCAGATGACTAATTTTACCTGAAAGATTTTGCTGTATTCCACCGATATATACTGTACAATTTGTTGGACTACATTGCTTGAAAACATCTTGATATTCCAACTTATTAGCTGTAAAAGAGTAAGGGGGGGCAACGTTTCATGTTGATCACTTGTTATCGAATTAGCATACAACTATGAACTAGATGTACATGAATGTTACTGCAAAGTGTGCCATGTGCAAACAGTGCATTTCTGGTAACGAGGCACTTTGTTTAACATTACAAACCGCAATATAATTCATGGTAATAATTCAGGATTGTTCTAAAATGTTGAACCGAAAATGGAGGGAGTTGTCTAGACGGGTGAACAGAGTTTGACAGTTTAGAACTAAAGTCCGCAACTTTTCAGCTCTATACCGGAAATAAATATCTACTGTGCAATTGCACAATTCATTGCGCATAGTATATTCCATCAAATGTACAAAGATTTCTCGTAACGCTATTTCATGGATTTCTATTCCATGTGAAAATATGTGTGAATTATTCAGTTATAGTCACGCCTAATATACATACGCAAACATTAACATCATACATCAATAATTTAAAAAAAACATTGGAATTGAAAAATAGGTGTTAATAAAAATTAACAACTATTTTTCAATTGATTTTTCAATTTCAACTATTTCACAGAATTGATAGAATCTTATTAAAACTAGGTCTCACAATTTCAGGGTAATCACTCACCAGGTTTCTCTATGGGTGCTGGAGGTTTCCTTGATGCCCAATTGGTTCTGATAGCTCTACTTCCGAGCCAAGCTCCATGCATCTCACTGATAGCTTTCTCAGCATCCTACAAACATGACTATATTCGTTGCAATATCTTACATCAATATCAATACCGTGTTGAATATCATGTAGAACTGGGCGATATATCGATATCTAAATAAATATCAATATTTTTGAAATATTGATATAATTTATGCATATCGAAAAATATCGATATGTTGACCATGGAGTTATCTCCCTGTAGTTCAGGGAGATAACTGGCAGAAATAACTATATTTACCTCATGCATTTATGCCAACCATATATTTTGTATTACAGATGTCATAATTTTCTAAATATAAAACATAATGACATAAAATATATACATTTTTGCATAATACATCATAATATGTATTGATTACAAATGATGAAAAAAGCAATGTCAATATTGAAAATTATTGTTTCGTGATACTTTGAACATATCGATATTGGACTTATAAATTTCAATATCGCCCAGCTCTATCACCATGAATCTTCACGCAACAAGATGAATCCATACGTAATCATATTATACTACATAAAGTTGAAGAGGTGGGCAAAGAGTGGGAAGAGGGATGAGCTAAGCATGGGAAATTCGTGGAACAAAGGCAATCCATGTTGAAAAGTTTGGTTTCATTCACAAACTAGTAAATGCAAAGTCGAGTGAAAAGAGGCTCTTCACAATGCAGCCAGATGCTCAGTTATGCCTCGCCCGTCGACAAGTTTAAATAATTATTTTCTTCACCTTTTGGTTGACGAAAGATAAAACGGGACAGGAACAAGAGAGAGTGGAGCAAAGTGGTGGTGCATAATATGGGTGGGAATAGTCAAACCCACAGGTAGTGGGGAAACTACAGACTCTTTCGTGGTTCCTGATAAGCTCGATCTCTCTCTCTCTCTTTCTCTCTCTCTCTTTCTCTCTCTCGCTCTCTTACATTATCCATATCTTTGATCAAGCATCAATATGGACTATAGAGATACTGAGATGCATATATTTGAACACATTAAAAAGATGGGTTTCTCCTTACACCTATTATTATTATGTTGACAAACTTTGCCCTAGGGGCCAGGAAACACTATTTCCAAAATATGAACAAATTCTGCAACATAAATAACAAATGAACAATGGTAAAATAATTATTATAAGTTAATGAAATTGCTTTATTAGCAATTTAGCATATAATACATATTCATAGTATATATAATATGTATGTATGCTTTCATATAGTTATTATCCCCATCCGCTACTAAGTAATATTCACACCTATAATAAGGTCAGCTTGGAAAACTTTGGAAATTGACTAATTGGCCTAAATGAAAAAAATGTCTATAGGTGTTCGCTTGTACTCATTATGGAAGATAATTCAAAACAAAAATTCTTGTCTAGGTTTGCAACTGTGCATGTAAGTGGTATGGCTGTAAGTGTGTACTATGAGTACGCAGGTACACAGAGTACTGCACAGTAGGTATGATATGCTATGCTATAGTTGTTGTATTGTATATAGCTACAGGTAGTCTATCCACGATAGTGTTGATCCAGGCCCTATAATGTGACTGGGCATAAAAATGTTGGATGACAATTTTTACAATTTTGGACAATATTTTGTTATATTATCTTCTTATGTTGATGTGAGCGCTTTGTGAGTGCGGAGCTATAATTTATAAAAATTCATGATTGACGAAAAAATGTGCTGTTTGTTTAAGAAACATACTTATATAAAAATAAAAAAAGTAAAAAAGTATACTAAATACTTGTATTTTGGTCGGCATACTAAATATTTGTAATAAATTATGTATTATACATTACAGTCATGTATTATGACTTGAATACTGTTGGCATATTAGGAATTTGACTTCAACATCGCATAATTTTAAAAAACTTTTGGGAAGCGAGCTGCCATTTTTTACAGAATAATTATTTCTTAACAAAATATTCAAACTGCAACTCAGAATTTTATATAAATTATTAAATTCACTGTTATATTCTATTACAGTGTTCATTCACAATGGAAGCCAATGGGAAAGAAGAACATACAAATACCTTACTGGCTTGACAATAAATTCTATTCCATATTTGATGATAAATTTATTACTAGAAGCTTCAGTGTTGTAAAAATTGTTAAAAAATATATTCAACTAATATTTCGACTGCATTCTTACAGTTATCGTCAGAGAATATAAAATCTTAACTCCGTTATGATTTTATTCTATGACGATGACGATATTAGTTGATTGTATTTTTTAACAATATATTTTACAACAATGAAGCTTGTAGTAATAAATTTTATCATCAAAGATGCAATAGAATTTATTCCATCTTTGATGGAATAAATTTATCATAAATTCGTCAATGTTGTCATCAAACTACTTCACGAACAAACATATTCCATCTCTCTTCTGCAGTCTGCAAAAAGTTGCACTTTTATCTACGATGAACAGCACAATTACAACAGAAATTATAATTATATTATACTGTCGCTGATCAATATGCTGCCAGATTACAGACAAACGCACAAATAATTAGATGTGTTTAAACATGCCTATTCCTTTGGCAGAATGGTAAAGTATACAAAGCAACGCTGACTTGATACAAAGTGTTGCTGACATTGTCTGTGTGACATGTGGTAATCAAAGCTCTGCTAAACAAGATGACATTTGTGTACCATGTGTTTGTACAAGCCCCTTTCTATCTAGCATTGTCGGAAAATCTCAGAATCTGTTTGTTTACCGCAACTAGAACATTAATTGTGCTTGTCTGGAAAATCATTACAGTCTATTTGACACTTCCAAAATCGGAAAACTTTTAACAAAATTGTTTATGTAATTGATATAAGGACATGTCCCAAAGTATTTTATACACTGGCTATGGCATAATTCGATTGGTTTGACTTGTTAGCTTTAGTTATATTTCTGTAGAACTATTATCTAAGTTGCTGACTGCTGACTATGACAGCTGCCAATTTACCATACCTCTTTATTCACAAATGTAACAAATCCATATCCTTTACTTTTGCCCGTTTGAGTATCTTTGATGATCTTAGCATCTCTACAAAAGGTGACATGAATAATTGATGAGATTGCCTTGTTTATGTTGTAACACTTAGAAAGATGGGCAATGAGTGGGCAATGAGTTTTCTCAGTATCAAAAAGTCAATATAGCACATATTCCTTAAAAACTACTCTTTTCATTGATTTTTGAACACAAGAAGTATCAAATTCTAAGCTTCCATTACTCAATTTAGGATATTTGATCATTCAAGTAATAATGATGGTTACCTGAATTGATCAAACGTTACAATTTACAGCTGACAAATTAATGCATGCTCCTCCGATTCCAATATAGCACTGAGGGATGGTTGTACTAGTAACTTATCAAAGCGAGTCTCAATAGCGGCCACAGCAGCAGCTGCTCCACCACCCACCAATACCATTCATAGAGACGTAACCACATATACGATCTGCCATCTAGACTGACCAATATTGCCCTTTCTAAGATAGGAATGAGGACTACAGAGCTTTATATCAGTCTACATAACTGATGGAACTCTCACTCTCATATAAACTACACACTTACGAGATTTCTCCAAATGGTATGAAGGCTTCACGGATTTGCCGGACTTCAAGTTCTGAGCTGAGATCTCCAATAAATATGTGATGATGGTCTAAAAACAAAACGTAATATCCTGTATTTGACTTCTCTAGCAAGATTGCATCACACTGACTTCTCTATAGCAAGATTGCATCGCACTGTTAATAATGCTAAAGTCTATTAGATTAAATATATAACATATTTACACATTTCATTTCCTCGTTTTTGTATATTATAGATGTGAAACGCTCTGCTTAGGTTATAACAGACTACAAAACAAATTATGTTATAGTCCTTAGACTTTAGTATATTTTCTGCAATTAAATTGCAGAAATTCAACATAAAGTTAAAAGCAACCGAGGTCGAGGGTTAAT
This sequence comes from Himantozoum antarcticum, assembly GCA_027564295.1. NCBI lineage: Eukaryota > Metazoa > Bryozoa > Gymnolaemata > Cheilostomatida > Bugulidae > Himantozoum > Himantozoum antarcticum. Next base: position 10,524 of record JAOQGN010125525.1, read on the forward strand.
CATAAAGCAACACAAAATAATCAAGGTATAATTCCTTTTCAGTTCGATCACAATCTCGGATCAGATCTTCCAAGATCTTTGTTCAGATCTTGGGGTCCGGAATTTGGTTTTGTGGTCCTCAACCCAAAACTGGGAACATAGTCTGAAGCGCGCTGACTGAGCTGAAAAGGAATTTCACAATTAATTTCGGCTACAACAGGTTCGAGTCGATAGTTCAAGATGTGCACACCGTATGAAATTAATAACATCAAATTTACTTGTGTGTAACATTACCGTCACTTAAAACAATACACGGGAATTTACAATTAGCCAACAAATAAAATATAAATGTTATCAAACAAAATATATGAAACTAATGCACTGCTTTGTGATAGAAATAGATAAGCACCTGAGGTATCGACTTTCTTTAACTCTTTGCCAACACCAGACCAGTTCATTCTCATTGGCTGTAACAGATATGACAGTAGTTAACGTCTGTGGAAGATAATGTTCGGTGGGAAGTTGGAAATGTGGCATCTATATTAAGTTGAACTGGCAACCAAGGAATTTCTATTGGGTACCTTATTGGGTCAACATTTCTAGTATACGTAGTACCATAAAAGTAGTTCAAATCATGTGAACCCTACAATTGGGAGGTATGGCCTCACGTAGCCGAAGACTGGCCCGAATTTGAACTACCATAAAAGGGCTCGCTAGTACGCATTAAATGAGTCATTGTGCTTCACTCAATATTTGTACTTGATTGACCATGGACATAAACAGAACAAGGACTGTTATGTGCTCATCGTGCTATATCAGTACTGTTAATAATCTCAAATACATTCTAAGTTGGCACCAAGTTCCTCAACAGATGTAACAACTGTTTGCCATACTACATGTCTACCATCCCTCAAGTAATTAGCCTTTAACAAGATATTTGAAATGTGAGCACTTTTGTGAAATCTTTTTTTGTTCAAAAAACCTTTCTAGAAAGTGATCAATATAGTACAGCCATTTCCTAGTGGAACAATATTAGATTGTTGTTGAACTATGAACAAGGTATGAATTGTTTCATATACCCACACATGGTGCATGGCTTTGATAAAGAAACATTATTTTTAT
>JAOQGN010125636.1:0-11624 GCA_027564295.1 Himantozoum antarcticum
TTCGGAGCCACCTGGAGTGACTATGATGTACGATGTCTATCACTATGCAGTTTAACAATTCTGCCTCGAATCCATACACCCTGCTGTCCTAAAATACACTCTCTTTCCTACCTCAAATAACTCTCTGGACCAGCATGTACATCATGATGATGCTTATCACGTGACTTATTGTCACCTAGTCTAACTCTGACAGCTTCTAAATGGTAACCCGATACTCTATAGCTCTCCTGCCCCACAGGGAGTCTGTCTTTAATCGAGCGTCCCTGTAAAAGCTGAGCTGGTGTGGGCAGACCCTGTCCAATAGATTTATTCCTAATCGTGATTAACCTCTCGTGCCAATCCTGGCACTTTTTCATCATTCTTTTGACTGACCCGATGGCCCTCTACCTGTCCATTACCTGCAGTGTGAATAGGGGAACTCTTAAGATGTACAATATTTTTCACTTTGCAATATTCCTTGAATTGTGAAGAAGTAAATTGAGTCCCATTGTCAGAAACTAAACATGGGGGTTGCCAAAATCAGAGAATACCTGTGATAAAGCCTCTGTGACTGCCTTCGAGGTGGTCCACTGTAACTCTTTGACTGTTGGCCATTTACTCAGATAATCTACGATCATCAGGTAATCCATCCCTCTGAAACAGAATAGGTCGACACCTACCTTCTGGAAAGGATATTCTGGGATCTCTACAGGTAAAAGTGGTTTTTTCTTACCTTTGCCCTCCGTCATGCGACACGGTTCACAGGCTAAGCACTTATCTTCTACTCTCCTATGAATTCCAGGCCAATACAGCTGTCTGAGCTCTGAAGAGTCTTTGTGACACCTTGATGTGCAGTATGTAAGCATTTCAAAGCCTCATCTCGTAAGGAGATTGGGATAACTATTCGATTCCCATAAAACACTACTCCGTCTACAGTGGACAAATTGTTTCGTAAATTCCAGTAAGCTAGCGCTCTACTAGGGCATGCTCTATGTGCACTGGGCCAATCTGTAGCTCTTAATTTCTTCACTACACTCCGTTCATTATCGGCCTCTGTGGCTCTCTCATACATCCTCATGGTCTCTTCGGACCTGATAACAACCTGACATACCTGTAATAATGGATCAGGACCAAGGTCCTCCACTAAGCCTGTACCTGCTGGGCAAGATCTGGATAATGTCTGCCATGACCATGTCCTTAACTGGTATGTACATCAATTCAAAAGAATATGAAACTAATTCCAACCTCATTGCTGCTATTATGGGTGACAGTGTGGCTATGTCCTTATTCATAATTCCCAGCAACTGCTTGTGATCGGTCTCTATATTTATGCGTCTTCCCAAACAATAAAACCGGAACCTCTTGCATGCGAACACGATTGCCAACAACTCCATCTCGATCTGTGAGTACCTCTGGTGGCTAAGGACTTGGCCAAGAATTTAATAGGTTTTCCCCGTTGTAACAATACAGCAAACAAAGAATGAGCGCTAGCATCACCTGATATAGTTATTGAGGCTTCTGGATCAAAGTAACACAATGTAGGAGCATCAGCTATACATTTCTTAATAGCCTCAAAAGCATCAGATTGTGGTTTCTCCCATATTTCTTCTTACAAATATCTCTCAACGGGTAGGTTAGCTCCGATAGACCGGGATTAAACTTAGATAGGTAATTGACAAACCCCAGCAACCTCTCTACAGCTCTGCTGTCTGTAGGTATGACCATTTTCTATATAGCACTTGCCTTGTCAGGCCCTGGTCGTACTCCTTCCTCAGACAGCTCATGTCCCAAAAAGGTGACCCTCTTCTTACCAAACACGCTCTTCTCCTTGTTCAAGGTAAGTCCCGCCTGTTTACAATGCTCTAACACTTGTTTCAACCTACTGTTATGCTCTTCCTCGGTCTTACCATGTACGAGTACATCGTCTATATAGACTTCAACCCCGTCAATACCCTCCACATTCTCCGACATCTTAGCATGAAATAATTCTGGTGCATTACAAATTCCCGTAGACCACCTGAGATACCTAAACTTTCCGTAGGCAGTGACAAAGCAAGTGAGTCTGGATGCCTCATGTGTTAACGGTAGCTGATGGAACCCTTGTCTCCCATCTAAACAACTAAAGTAACGTGCACCACGTAGCCGAGCAAATATCTCAGTTGTAGTGCTAATCAAACACTGTGTTCTAATTAGTTGTGTGTTAAGATACTGTGGATCTAAACAAATACATATCTGATTGTTAGGTTTTTTTACCGTTACTGTAGGACTCAACCACTCAGAAGGTTCATTGCCACGGCAAATGATGCCCTTTTTTCTAGTCTAGCCAATTCCTCTTGAAACTTTCCCCATATGCCCTGAGGTAATGTTCTTGGAGCTACAGCCTAAGGAACTGCTGTAGATTTCAAATGAAAATCAATTTCATTGTGTAATCTACCTAGCCCTGCAAACACATCTTCAAACTGACTTACAATAGCATCTGAACTGACAATAGGTATTCCGAGCAAGCCACCACCCACACTGCAAGCCTGCCCTTGGCCTGATCCACCATCTTAACCTCCTGCACCAAACCCAATGTCAACCTGGCAGGATATCCCAACAAAGTGACAGTCTGAGCCGAGTGATCAACTACATAAAACATGATGTCTCTAACTCAACGATTCAGAGTGACCTTCAACGAAACCTTGCCCACAGTAGGAACCCCGTGACCTCAAAAGGCGGTCAGTGTAGCTCTAGCAGCGAGTAAACGGTTAATACCCAATCCCTTCAGTGTAGCTAGACTGAAGCTAAATATTTTGCATTACAAGCCTTTTAATGTAAAACATTTTATATTATTGTCGTGATTTTAATATAGCGTGTGGTCTAAAAAATAAATAACGTCATAATTTATTACGAAACCGTCAATAACCAAAGGAGAATCATTTTGTACACAGAACCGGATGTCATTCACACTATAATCAGACCTGATCGAGACAGACGGCTATGCTTCATACTTTATTGTATATTGCATATAGTAACTTCACCGACTGTGTTCAAAGGGCACCTTATCATCATCTTTTTGTTATTTCATCAAATTTATCAGTATTATTTTATCAGTATTTATCAAAGATAGAGTCATATTTGGAGCAATTGTGAGCAATTTCTCTGATACCTTAAAATTCTAATCTTCTATTGTAATGTTTTCTTATTGTAAAATGTTTTAGCTGTGAAAAAAACTTTGATCAAATAACATAGTGATTGTTGATTTTTTGAAAATCTGATTTTGAGACTGGTGTTTCCTAGCATGCGTTATCATAAAATTCCATACGGCTCACTTCACTCCCGTCGTATGAAAACATTAAAAAAGCTAATTTGACACTGGAGCCCGGTGGCTGCTGCCTGAAGTGTGACTAAAACGTTTAAAATTTTCAGGCAAGACCAATTTCAAAGGCAGTTACAGGGACTGGCAACATGATATAAGTTTACCTTATTGAAGTATTGGATACGGCGGGGGAGATAATTCTACCATCTTGTCAGAAGAGGCAGGGCTCAGCTCCCAACCGCCATCCTGCCCTCCTGGACATCCTTCTCCCATTAGGCCCTGGAGGCAGTGCAAAGTCAACCTATGCATTGGTCGACCTTCACAGACTGTCTCTCAGCCTACCTAGTCCTCCTGCTAAGCCTACCTAGTCCTCCTGCTCAGCCTACCTAGTCCTCCTGCTCAGCCTATCTAGTCCTCCTGCTCAGCCTACCTAGTCCTCCTGCTCATGATTCGCAGTTGCCGTTTGGATCTTGAATGAGCTTTTGATCTATCACACTGCTGCCATCAATATAATGATCCAGTCTGACACCGACAAAGGTGGGCTGTCCCATCACTGGACTGCGTGCATAGACTACGTTGCATAGACTACTCTGTTCATTCTTGCACATGCAAAAATTAACCACTCAACTCGGAAATGGAGCTTGAGCATTATGCCACTGCTGCTAGGCAGTAGGTTATGGGTTTAGTCTGAGATACATCACGGACATCTCTCTAGTTATATAACAGTTGGGAATGAAACCTAATCCATTTATTCTATCGATCAAAAGAGTAATGTGAAAGCACGTACTTACATGTATATATATGCCTGAACCGGGCCCGGGGATTGAACTATCCAGCCGAGAATGTCCCCCCAACACTGTGTTAATATTTTGGGCCAACCTGAGCACTCCAGGTCGAGGTATACATGTACTACGTCAAAGATAAGGGAATATATTAGAAAAACTCTCAACAAGTATTACAATTGTATAAACGAAAGTTATCATCTTATGCAATTGAATATATATAAATTAGGAGTTATCAACTCAGTGCAATGTTAATACCTGTCAGTCGTAATATAAATATATCTATATATAATTATATTGTTATAAATACTGAGCAAGTGAAGTGTAAATAGGAGTTGTCCAATTATTGTAATAATTTATAATGTATGTACAATAATGTCTGGGAGCAGGCAAATCCTCAACGGTATATTTATACTGGTACATCTTCAACAATTTTATCTGGAACTTTCGTAACATACACTGGTTTGAAAATAGCAGAATTTCTCCTTTTGTGAAGATGGAGAGCATAATTATAAAATTATAACAATCATTGAAATCACAAGTCACATGAAATCCGATAAACATCTACATCATAACCAGTTGGTGGAGGTACTACGTTTCACCAGTCCTAAGTTGGATGCATTTTCGTGAAAAGCTGATAGAGGACAGTGGATGAGGGGGTGGAGAGGAAAGTGGATGAGAGAGTGGATGAGGGGGTGGAGAGAACAGTAAGATTGTCTACCTTGGACTATATTTGATAACATGCTTAGAGAAATTATTTTATTGTGTGGACTGGACTGGAACAGCAGGTACACCATCGATCTGATAACTATATACAAATAAAATTACTGCAGAATATTACATATTTCGTTGATATCCGGTGTTGAATAATATTCACAAGGGAGAACAGATATTTCCAAACAGGTATTTGGCCACATTTCCTAAAATATATTATAAAGGATTGTCAATTATTTATTATCATCATGTTACATTTTATGATTTTATTTGCCTGTTCCAGGTTCTTTAGCTATGGAAGGGACCTGCATGGAGTCCCTGTCAGTCCCTCCCAGAGCTAAAGGGCCTGAAACAGGCTATCATTTCATATCACAACTCTATCTATTATTTCACTGAAGCGTATAGTATCACTTCTAGATATCTTTGAATTTCAAATGAATCCTTTGATTTGGTTTGCTTTAGATATAATACTTTTCACTAAAATAAAATGAAATGGGCTATTGATTATTGGTAAAGTTGTGTACAATGACACTGTATTGCTAATTGCACAGCTTTTAGAACAGGAAAAACATTTTTAGTTTTCCATACATAAACTATTGATTTAAAACTGCTATTTCCAGAATATAAAGAATATATATTTTTCAGCTGTTCTTGTGAAGTGGAGTTAGGCTGAATTTCGCTGCTTATGATGATGGTTACGCACAAATATTCTCTGGCTCCGTAATATGAAGCTGTCCGATATATATTGATAGCTGCTTTTCTGGACTTCTAAATACTTCTTGTTCAACAGCAAGAAGCAAGCAGGTGAGCTAATTTTAGTTTTTAAATTTTATTATTAGTTACACCCCAATCTCTAATTTCATTGCACTATCATAATTATAAGCTAATTACAGTGTTATTTTACCATGAAATCAGGAATATTACATCACTGATGAACTCTGTATATAGTGACTATCAGACTAACAACACAGAGGACTTGAGCCGCCCAACTCAAGACTTTAGCCCACTAAGCTACCAACTCTCGAAGAACGAAATCCAAGAACTTGTTAGTAACCTCATCCAAGTGACCTATATCCAAGTGACCTATATCCAACTCTAATACTACATGCTTGCCATAGGCAGAATGCCATAGGCAGCATGCCTTAGGCAGCATGCCGTAGGCAGCATGCCGTAGGCAGCATGCCATAGGCAGAGTGTCATAGGCAGCGTGCCATAGGCAGCGTGCCATAGGCAGCATGCCAGTCAAAGCGGCTCATAAGTCCTGCAACATAATTGTATGCTGAAGGAAAGTAAATTAATAACATAATTATAGCAAAGATATTGACACACCTACATGCAGTAGGTATTACATACCTACATGCAGTAGGTATTACACACCTACATGCAGTAGGTTTTACAATTTAATATGCTACCACAATTCCATTTCAATTTTCATATAATAATTATGATGTTATTCTCAGTGGACAACTGAACAACTGTATTGCATTCAGAGATAATACTGCTTTGAGATACACTTTATACAGCCTAACATCTTCAGGTTAAGACCACACTGCTGTGCCAGGTGACGATGATTCCACTCACCTCCTAGTGCAATTTCAAGAAGTTACACTATATTTTCTGGAAGCGGAATGGTCTCAACGAAAGTCGAATCTTGGAGCACACCAAGCCGTGATCAGTATAATAATCGGCACTGTGGAATGTTCTAATATGTAGTTTTTGTCACATACATCGAGCACTTGATGAAACCATACTAGTCATCTCCGAGTGCTATTCGAAATTAAGATTTAGATTTTCCAAACAATTGGATAAGACATGGTCAAAATTAAAATCCAAATTCATTAAAAATTATGAATAAAATATAATTAAAACTTGAAGCTGCTTGCTGACTTGCTTGCTTGCATACTACTCCGAAATGCAAAAGGTTTTAGCACTAGGACTGCGCAAATACATTTTCAAAATTGATTTAAAGATACTAATATTATGGTTGTTATGCTCTCAACTACTGGCAAAGTGTTAGAAACCGTAGAAAAATAAAATAAAGACAGTTCACATGTCATAAAACTGCCAAACCAAAGAAAATTATCCCAAGGGATATATATTGTTCTCAAGCGCCATAAATATTATGGAAAATGCTATTTCCTCTCATGTGTTAAGCCACGATTCCATTCAATAGTAGATTCTATTGTTGCACCGGCTAAATCACTTGAATTAACGTGGCAAATTAAAGTTTCGATCTTTTGCTCCTAACACTGCCTAACAGAATGGATGTGTTTATGAAAAATGTGAAGCGGCAGGAACCACACGTATGCCAACATCAGACTGCAACCTATAGTACTCAAATGGCTAGCATATCACACATTATTTATAGTTCATACTACTCTGTTCTTATCACACCAGTGTCCAATATAAATTCACAAATTCTAGCTCCGCATCCAATCAAATATCAGGCTCGGCAGACATTATTCTAAGTAATAACCTAATGGCAAAACTAGTCATGTTGCACCAATTGCATATTGATCTGATATTAATATTAATTTGATTGACAAGGAAAAACATTCTACTTTTTGTAAGTGAGACTGGAACCCACATCTTTGCAGTCAACTTGAGTCAATCTGCGACTCATGGTTCAACTGTTATTCAATTTCTAGCTTGAGATCAAGCGCCGTTCATTTGGTCAAATATATAATGTAACGCGATGTAACGCGATGTGACGCGATGTGACGCGATGTGACGCGATGTGACGCGATGTAACGGGTGATGTAACGCGATGTAACGGGTGATGTAACGGGTGATGTAACGGGTGATGTAATGTAATGTAATATAATATAACAAGTATCATATAATATGTAATTATTATCCATTTCTGTAGCTGGGTATTATCCAGGCCCCCCTTTCCTTCTACCAACAGACTCTTCACCAAGCTGGTCTTGTGAGGCTATAGTTTTTAGATTATCCTTCAACAGAATGTATAGCCTTGGTGCCATAGCCCAATGTATTATGTCTGTATTTCAGCATGGCTTACACATTGGCCTCTTCGCCTACACCTATACTAATAAATACCAGTACAGAAGCCTATGTGGAGCTCACAGTGTGGGAAGAAATAGTCCTCTGGTTTAGTGACTTCAGCAATGTAGCCTATGTGCTCATCTCTTCGCTGGCTGGAGTGTACGCCTTGTTTATTGTTATGTACATCATACATCGAATGAGACGCTTTTGCAGACGGGCCCGGAAACGCCGCAGGTAGGTTCAGTAAGATATCTGTTCTGCTCATTGAATCTGCATGCACATTAGATAGAACACATGGAAATAGATGGTATCGTCAGAGAGTTAGCTCTCCTATTGATTTTGTTATTCATTTTTATTTCACAATGTTTCAGTGCAATGGCATGATGTCACTTACGTTTTTCGAGAAGTAAAGTAAAGTAAAGTCTGTCAGAACAGACGATACCGTGCATATGTACATATTGTATCACCACCGCCGCCGCCACCACCGCCATGTCTCGGAGCCATAGAAGAGCGTAGATATCTCTATTGCTCTATATACTCTACACTTGACCCGTATAAATACGTGTTGGTTGTTTCATAACCTGTCATATAATCGACCTAAAGCAGCACTCACTTTGCCCATCCGTATACATATCGTATGCATTATTATAGGCATTACAATATATCAAAATGTATGCCATTGGTATATTATAGTTTCATATACATTGATATGAAGTCCTATCAGCGATCATAGTACATTGCATATATTATAGTTATAATAAAAATAATATTAACCAGTATATAATATATACTGTATACGTATACGTATACATATGTATATGTATATGCTGTATATATATACATCATATATACAGCTTAATGTTGCTGTTAGACAAAATCTCTAAGCGTTGGACATAACTTATTATCGCCTGGTCACTGGGTACAAGCACACATCGGCAATCTTTGGCCTTTCAACCTCAAATCAGTGAATTGTACCCTCCATTGCATAAAGCACCGAATCCCATTCACAAACACCCTACCAGACTTGGCTACTTAAATAAATGAGTGGACAATCACGGAATGCGAACCCACGACCTTGCGATTGCAAATCCGCCGCTCTAGTCCACTCGGCCATCTAATCACCTATATTACATCTTAAATGGATGTACACGTGTCACACAGTGTACAGATGTAGCTGTCGGTAGCTACAGATTGGTCCCCTAAATATCATTGTTGTGTCTTATCAAAAACTTTTCTAACTTCAGTTGACATTGTAGGGCTGAACGTCGGTCAAAGATGATAGAGGAGCAGGCGATACTTGGAGATGATATGAGTGTAGATTCAGAGGCTAGCAGTGACTATGTCACCAGAATTTCCGGTCCTGTATCCCTCACATATCATGGAAACACATCCACACTGGCCAAATCTGCACCGGTCAGTAAATCTTATTTGATAGCTGTTAATGGATACACTATTATATAAAAAGTGAAGTAAAACTTCCTAGACTGAAGTATGATTGGTATATTATAGAGAAAATGGGACACATATTTCTTTCTTCTTTTTTGTACATGTGCATGTATATTTGTGAATGTATATTCAGATAGTGGTAAAGTGCATCATTGTATCAATGACTCCGGTATATATTATGCTGATCAGAACACAACAGAATTATTCAAGTCCTTGCCCGAGGGATATTTGAACACGGGCAGTGACAACAGGAGGGGATGGGAGGGAACGAACTCTGTACTCTTGTATGTCGATAACAGCATCTAACCACTGTGTTACCAGTATCTCAATTAACCAACATCTATATTACCTATTTTACAGTATTATGGAGTATAGACCTTTTATTGCTAAAGTGGTAAGCTAAAAAATTTACTTTCTGTTTTAGGATCAACTGAATTTATATCCTGCAACCAACAAGTAAGTTTCAAACAATCGTCTGTTTACCAGAGAGTGTTTTAGCACAATAATGTAGGCTACTTCGTTCAAATCATATGAATTCTATGAAATGGTAGTTATCGCCTCATATCGTGGCCGAAGATGTTTTGAATTGAAATACCTTCGGCCGCGACATGATAACTCTCATATTGTAGGGTTCACATGGTTTGAACTATATGCTACTTACTTTGTATTTGGTGGTTTGATTTCTATTTGATGGACCACTTGTTCTACTACCATAAACTCACCGCCCGGGTTGGTAAAATCTGTCATATTTATGGTATGTTATTTTACTGTATTAATGCAATGTGTGCTGCAAAATATTTATTTTTTTTAATGCAAACTCATTGCCTGTTCACTGTTATACTGTTACAACCGTTTCATTTGGTGAACACTTGTCAGCACCCTTAAAATGACCTGACAATCTAAGATCATATGTACCGCGTGAACAGCCTATAAGACTGTATATCAGAATACACTCGATTCTGGAGGAGGATTCCATGTTCTATAGTTCAAATTCCATATATTCCATGTCATATAGCAAACATTATCACAGGACCCCACACAAGACTATAAATATAAAGTGCCAGGTGCTAGGGCTAGCTATGTAGCTGGAAAACTTTGAAGTCAAACTAACGGAGTAGGGATAGCTCAATGGGATGAGGACTTGGGTATTATGCAGGTGACCCGGGTTCGATTCACATTTGAGCCACTTCACTTGTTTTCTAAAATATCAAGCGATTGGGGTACACGTCGTGCTACTGATGCAAAGGGCCTCTGGGCAGGTGTCTGAACCTGAAATTTGCCTGGGTGTGCTCCGGTCCTAAACAAAGAGCAAACGGGCACTGTAGATGGCAGCCTTGGCTTCGGCCACAATATTTCTCACTTGTGAGACAACTAACAGATTTCAACCCAGCTTTTTTAATATAATTGATTAACAGACTGAAGAGATTTTAGTTAGGACACACTGGGCACCACCTTGTTATGTGTTTACACTTTTGTAATTGCTCATAATTATTCTTATTGAATATTGTAAATGTTTGGAATGCATACTCATAGGTACTTTCACAGTGCTGTAACTTCTGAACCACCACACAAGACGTAAGGATGTTGAAATATTAAGTAGAGAATTTACTAGTTGTTATACCCAACCCATGTAATACAGCTATTATTCTGTCACAGACAGCTCCTCATTTTTGAAATTGTTGCTTTCTGTTCACACCTCTAGCTCCCAATGAGTTGGGCTTGGATAGTTAAATTTTACCCTGTGTGCTCCCTTATCCATCTAGCCTGTCCTCGCGAGCTTTGTGACATGTATAGTGTTGCCCCCATGGCGATCCGGGGCCGAGTGACACATTAACACTTTGTTTGGGCTCTGGCTTGTCGTGGGAGTAATTGCACACATGTGACAAAGCTTGGCAGGGCAGGCTATTACTCGCCTTACTACTAATAGTTTTACCATGCCGAGAGATGAGCGAAGCGAGCTGTACAGAGTTCTATGATAACCCATGCCATACAACAACTACACAATGAACAGATTACATATCAGATTAACTTAGGCTACTTCCGTCAATGATGGGAGGCTGTATGGGCGAGCCTACCAGTTGTAAGGGTAAGGTAGATAATTCTGAACAAGGTTAATGCGATTTATTATTTTCAGTTTCTCAAGCTAACTTGAATTACTACTCTAAATACATTTATCAAACATAACAATCACCTGGGAACTTACAGTATTTACAAAAAACTATGAAACTTATGGTAACTTTTTTTAAGATTATTACTTGCTATTGACTATGTTGAGTAGGCTGTGATCAATGCCTTTACCATAGTTATCAACAAACGTTACAATACATGTACCAATGATTTTACGACGGTTTGGAAGCTTATTCTACTTTCTTAAATCACGTGTCGCTTGCAACAATATC
>JAOQGN010125747.1:0-11623 GCA_027564295.1 Himantozoum antarcticum
TCAAGGCGGCAGCGGAGGACCACCATCAGTGATCACTGTCTTTAAGGCGACAGGGGCAAATCTTTAACAATATTATCATGTAAATTGCAGATGATCATAAAAAGTGTGACATGTTTTATGTCTTATCGTATAACTATCCTTCCATTTTTGTCCATCTCCAATGATGATCCGTGTATGCCCTTATAAGAGGAGGACGACTAATTAACTTGGGAAAACATTTAGGACACATATCTAATGATTATTGAGCTTGGCCTAACTTTATTGAGTTCTTCGCAAGACAAAACAGTAAACAGTAAACAGTCACAGTACAGAGTATGTATAACATGGAGACCTTACCAAGAATTAACAGCAGACTGCCGGCACAGATACTTATATATAACAAAAGGGGGAAGGGCAAAAGATGCCAATGAATTCGCCTGGAAGACTCGGCTGAATAAATACGGCTGTAATTGGTTGAATTAGCTGGAATTTCATACACTGACTGCCAACAGTCGAGGATCCTATACACCAACTTTCAGTCCAATAGTAAAAGTAGTTTGGTCGATATGATCAAGCAAAGTCGTCCAAATTACAATACGTAATGTCCATAAAAATGAATGCTATTTGAATAATTGAATGCTAATACTATACATAGGCTGTGAATCTATTATATAATGTCATACAGCCGAGGAAGAGTTGGAAATCCTCCACAATATTGGTGGACTGTCAAAAGTGGTGGTCCCATTATTTTTTTGCCATACTATTTTAAATATTCGTATGATTTTATTCCGTCCTAGTGATTTACAGTAAAAATACTTACTAGAAACGACAGATTATTTCAAAACTAATAATTCTGCCTAGTGTCTATCATGGGTCGCACAGTCAATTCGTTAAATGGACACTGGAGCAACGATCCATCAAACCGATTTGTCTGATCGAAATTGAGCAATGGGGAGAATACTCTCAACCATTCAATTTGGGACTAAATTGTAATACATGTTTTTATAGAGTTTATGTAAGTACAGCTCTTTTGTTCTTATTTTGCAACAAATTGACCACTAATTTATATGTTTGTTATTAACTGTCATCCATCATAATCTTTGCTAACTATGGAGAAATCACTATACTTATAAAAGTAGCCAATTACAGTATTGGAAGCTAATTATAGCTTTTGTTATATGCTTTAAATTATTTATGTTGTTTCAATATTATCATTAATATGCCACAGAGTTAATCAAGTTGATCATGTCAATCTCGTTATGTTGGGTATAGTTGGGCAAAGTCAACCTCAAGTTCTCTATCATCTCCGATTTCAGGCAGCTATTTCTGTTCTCAGGCAAATATCAGGCTTGTATTTAACCCTTTAGCCCCTAAACCGCCCGCAGCCGCCCGGGAATAGTCCCTTTCATTAATCTTTCAATCCGATTTTGAAAATTTCTAATTTTGGACCTAGGCCCTCTACAGGCACGTTCAACGTATCATTTTAAATATAATCTAATGGGCCTTTAATTGAATGCAATTTAGATAACTTAGACCTACATGTATAATAAATTATGCCTGAAGTCTAACGGTGAGATAAAAAACAAAACAGGGACAAAATTTGCCAAAAAGCCCAGGAGCTAATGGGTTAACTTAGTTGGCTAAAGCGTTCTTAACTGTTGATATAATTTACCTTGAATGCGCCAATATGGTTAACTAGTGGTCTAAGGTCTAACAAAAGCCTGTCTAGTTACATGCACTACAAAGCATATGGGCTTTTGAATGAAGCTATACAGTATACTACAAATCATATGGGCATTTGAATAAAGCTATGCATGACAAAGATTAGTGATAATGAACATGAAGAAATTTTACATTAAAGAAGTTTGGAATATAAAAATTATTTTGTTTCCCAATGCCTGTAGTTGTATTATGACGGTTTTCACGACCCTTCCTTCTCCAGGTCCATGGCAAGACCTGGGAATGGACACTGGCTCTAGATTAGCCGCATACTGGCGGCATACTTACTGCAATACTTACTTACATACATAATGTTACGGCATACTTACTTAGATACATACTTATGGCAATCTGTACTTGCCATTGTATCTCTATACTTTTATAGTGTGCCAGCAGGCGGTACAGGGACTCTAGTGCAGTGCAAATACCAACCGTTCTGCCGGCCCTGCCATTTCCCACACTTTTGGCAGTGCTGGCTAGGCTCCGCCTACTTTTATGTATATATAAGAACTGGCTCGCATGAGCCACCCCCTCTTGTTAATTTGATGTTCATCCATTTTACCTAAATAAATGTATATACTTCCTTGTCTTTTTGAATGTTGTTGTGCTGTTCTAGGACGTACTCTAGTATCTACTACCTCTATCTTCCCTATAGAGACGGTATCTACCGCCTTACCCCTCCACATAGTTACAAGACCTTTACCAGCACATGCCGACTGGAGGCTACACTCCATAACGAGAGTTCTGTTGGTTCCCTCTCTCGTTCAAGCTACCCCCTAGGTTCGTAACCATTCACACCCACTTAACAAAGTGGGGGTAAACTGTTACAGTATTAATTAAACCTGTATGACTAGACTAGCTATAAATCACAATTGTTCACGATCAACAAACTCAATGTTGCATCAATAGAATTTTTATTGTCATGTAAAATAATGTAAATGTAGTTAAGAAAAAAATACAAAAAAATATGAAGACTGGCAAAGTGGCAAATTAAAGTATTGTTAAAGTATTGTGCTGTTCTTGTGTCTTGTCTCAATTTTCACAAATGATGTCTGATGTCAAGATCCATCTAGCGGTTTGTGATAGATTCTATGCTAGATGTCTATGTAGATAGAATCTATACTAATTATCTATGTAGATCAAATTTATGCCAGATATCTATGTAGATGGAATCTATGTCGAATATTCATTTTCCAATTGGGGCTCTCTAAAAGGGTTCTCTAAAATCAAATACAGAAAATTATAAATAACTACATGTAGATGTTAGCTTATATGTATAATAGACAACTTATAAGGCTAAATCTTCACTCTATGTTGTGAATTATCACAAATATCGTAAAGCACATTACATCTATGGATTTCGGAGACAATTTCTCCGGAGAAATTTCAGAGGAAATTGCAAACAATTGCTTTATCTCTCAATTTCTGTGCTAGGCTCATTCATGCTCTACTATAAGTGAATGAAAGTATGCCTAATGTTTTGCCATTATTAAAGGGTCAGCAGTTGGATTTTGTGGCGATTCCAACATGTGACTAGTTTAGACTGCCACAAACATGGCTGGAATGACACTTTATAGGCTGCAGATACTTGCACAATTCAAGGATATTCTAATCATTTTATATATTAATTTATGTACATATTAAAAAGTGACTATAGTAAATGTTGTTATAAATAATATGGAGTGTGTTTATACTTTCCAGTTATATGTTCACTTCTTGGGTTCCAAATATATTCATGGCACACTTCTCTAATTTGTGGAAACATACAGGAATAGATGGATTAAATTACAAAATTTTACTAGAATCCAATTATATATAATATAATGTGACTTTAATTTAATAGCTTAAGAGTAAGGGAGAGTTCGAACTAGCTTAGAACATTTTATTGCCAATGCTCTATCAGAAGATTGAGGACTATACACTTTATGAAACTCTTGTTATGAAGATTTCAGACAATTCTTCAGTCTTAAAATATTATAGACTATCAATATTACGACCTCCGGACTCCCGTAAGTATTTACGTCAATTCAAACACACGATTAAACCCTACTGGATATATACCTACTATATATAAATATAACCTACTATATATAAATATATGCTACTGGAAGAAGTTATTGATTGGAATAAAATTTGGCTAATTTCGCTAATGGGAAATTCACCAAAAGTAAATTCTGCTAATATATCATTCCTGGCAAATTTTAGAGTTTGAGTACTCAAATTTGAAGTCTTTCTATAGAAAGCAACACTTTATGTGATTTCAAATTTTGTTAATTCAAAATTAGCTCAATAATAAAATCCAATAGTACAGTTTTGTGTTGAGGATTTTGCAAAATTAAGTCCGCAAATAATTCCTTCAAGTAAAGCATAATATGTTACACTGTATAATATATTTTACACTTACTCCTGGCAGTATTCAGTTTGACCATCTTGACAGCACTGGAATCCTTTAGGACACTGCTTATATTCAGGACTGCATTTCTCTCTGGGGCCACCATTGGCTGCACTTAGCCCACAAGTATTTGGGAAAGGTGGAACCAGGAATAAGCTGAAAACAACAATACAAGCTTAGTATAATAGAGATACAAAGCGAAACCTTTGCATTAATGGAAATACACATTATTGCACTAATGGAAATACGCATTATTATAATAATATAAGTATTTATTTATAAACAAATGCGTAAGAAACATTTTGTTGTAATTTGATAATCCTTATGCTTTTAAATGTCGGATCCTAGTTAATGGATAATTTTATATATTTTTCCACTCTGACGATGACCATTATAGAAAGGATGATCAAAATGTTTGTTTGGAAATAAAGTCACAAGAAAATGTTTCTTATACATTAATTTGTAATTCAACTTTTCGCCCACAGCAACATTTATCAAGTCATAAATATTTATTCTCAATCAGAACTCCTACGAAAGGGTTAAATTTTAAAAAATAAATTGCAAAAAATAGTTATGTAAGATCATAAGGTTAGTTTGAGATACCTTGATTGTATATTTTGTATTAGTATAATGCTACCATGGAATGTGTGTATTGTTTTCTACTTCAAACAATATATTTAAAAGTACCTGACATTTCCTGACCTGACATGACCTGACATGACATGACCTGACATATTGTAGACTACTGTGATTAGTGGAATGTACTATGAAATGTAATTATAAACATGTATATGTACTTAATCCTAGTATCTCATGAGGTGTCCATGTGTCTGTAAAACTTACCGCATACCAGCCATGCAACGCATAGACCCTGTAGCATATGATTTGCAGCATATGTCGCCAGGTCTGCACTGAAAGTTACCAATACAGCGACGTCCTACAGGTCCAGTAGGCTCTTGGCTATTGGGGCATCTTGCAGTTATACCTGGTGGACGTCGATCTGTAAGAAATGGCTATTATTTCAACTTGGAATGGTTATTTGCGAAATGTCATGCATGAATTGTACAACAATTATAGAAACATCATACACAATTTTTGAGGGTTATTGTTAGCGATAATGTTTAAAAGTTGCATAGGTATCAATCGTTGAAACTTGTAGGGTAAATATTAATATGAATGATTGGTCATATTTTAGAAAAAGCTATAGGTCTGCCGATGCTAAACCGGTTTAGTTTGAGTGAAGAAAATATGGAGTTTTGATTGCTTGTGTAATATGATACAGCGAAGAAAAAGCTTTCATCGAGATATACTTCATCCGGCCAAATATTAGAACCTACAGAATGAACCATAATTGGAAGAAGGCTGATAACTGTATAATATTGGACTTCCCTGGACTAGGACTAGGACTAGTCCTAGGACTAGGACTAAGACTAGGACTAGGACTAGGACTAGGACTAGCACTAGGACTAGGACTAGGACTAGGACTAGGACTAGGACTAGGACTAGGACTAGGACTAGGACTAGGACTAGGACTAGGGCTAGGGCTAGGGCTAGGACTAGGACTAGGACTAGGACTAGGACTAGGACTAGGGCTAGGACTAGGACTAGGACTAGGACTAGGACTAGGACAAGGACTAGGACTTCCCTATAGGAGATTGTGAAATAAATGGTCTGATAACAAATATTATAATTTGTTCACGTCGTGCGCTTATTAAACAGAGCAGATAAACCGGACTGGGCCACTGGCCACAAGACCATCACCGAAACATATGCATCTCCAGTGATCTCCAGTCTTTAAATCTCAAATTTCTACCCATTTGTGAATAACCCACTAGACCCACTACTTAATTAAATGAGTAAATTTGAAAGAGAACTATGTGATTGAGATTGTGTTGCACTGGTCTGCCCTACCATCCTATTCCCTATGCAACAATATACTCACTGCAGTATGAAACTGGACATCCTCTCTGTGTTCTAAAACCATATCTACAGTTCTTTGAGGTGTCAAGATAGGGACAGTTTGCTGCAATATTGAACATTATCAGATATATACTAATATTTATCCATCGACACATCAGTGAGATACATCCATCAGATATAACACACTCACTGACGTGTCTCTAAAGGGACAATCCACTGCAATATACAGAACATAACGTTTACCTTACCACAAATTTGAAATGCAAGTAAGGGTGAGATCTACATTTATCCTCCATGCCAGAGGTTATGGGTTAGTGGTTTGAGTGCTGCCGTTTGTCTCCATGCCAGAGGTTATGGGTTAGTGGTTCGAGTGCTGCCGTTTGTCTCCATGCCAAAGGTTATGGGTTAGTGGTTTGAGTGCTGCCGTTTGGCTCCATGCCAGAGGTTATGGGTTAGTGGTTCGAGTGCTACCGTTTGGCTCCATGCCAGAGGTTATGGGTTAGTGGTTTGAGTGCTGCCGTTTGGCTCCATGCCAGAGGTTATGGGTTAGTGGTTCGAGTGCTGCCGTTTGGCATAAGAGATCCCTACTATATATTTGGTCTAGCCATAACAAGCCCTTTACAAAGCTTGGTATCTGCTTTCCATTTTAGCGTTGAGAAAAAAGCATTAAAGTAATGGGCTGTCCAGACATTCAGATAAATGTTCTGATTATCGGTTCTGGGTCTGTTTTTGATGGAGGGCTGATTGGATCGAAGTAAAATCTCATCTGGTTGAAAGTATCATTGAGAGCATGGTTGGAGCTCAAGTAGCTACTACCTAGTTCCACACTGCATTATCAGTGTGATTTGCTAATCGGACTGAAATCTAAGGATAGTACATCATGTGACGATCCCGTTCCAGTGTCTGTTTGGACAGGATCGAAACTCATATCAGCCAAACTATCTGAACATCTGGATTAACCTAAAGAGGGGACCTTCTTTCTGCAAACAACATGAAACTGCATTGTTCAATATTGATAAACCAGTTCCTCAGATTTCAAGCTTTATGCTATGCTGCCCCAACCAAATCTGAGAAAATCTATGTGCCTGCTGCCATTGGTATCAACTAATAAAGTCACTTTGTAAGTTTAGAAAGTTAAGGCACACATTTCCAATGTTTGACAACTATATAGATATAAATGAGACCTTGGCACGAGTAATAAAACTATACATACCACACTGGCAACTGGGCTGTTCACATCCACAACTATCTTTAACATATCCCTTAGGACATGAGTATTTTGTCTGCCATGGTTGAAATTGTCCACATTTACTTGGCCTCTGTAGACAATAAAGACGTGGTGGAAGGCCACCACATGGGGGTGGCGTAATTCCCCTTCCTCTTCCTTCAAGGTAACACATAAAATGTGTAATAATTTTAGAATAGGCAACATAGTACCTTGTTAATGATTTAATAATTAACACTCATTATATAACAAGGGGTATGGATCAATCAATCCTTTGAGAAGGTTTGTTGGCTCCTGATGTTAAAAAATGCAATTACATAATAAAACATATCAACTTATCAACCAGTTACTTATGTCCCATAATGAGTGGAATATTACATTCATAGGTGTACTGTACTATGCATATTAGACAGCTGGAAAACCACAAACCAGCCATAAAAGAACAACTGCCCGATGTTCGCATAACTCAAATATTTATTTTGTTGCAACATGTAACCGATCCCAATTGGGCATTAGTAGATGGGCATTAGTAGATCTTTTCAGTGGGGGATAGTTTATGTGACATTTCTATTTCTAAACGTCAGTTTTTGTAAACATTGTTAACATTGTTACAGCTATTATTATTAAACAGATCTAAGGAGATTCACACGCCACTTGCACACATTTCAATTATGAATGCATCATATACAGGTCAGCGTTTTCCACATCATTCATTGCATTTTTTAGTATATGTTATTGTGTTGTAGTGCATTTCAGTGAGTGTATATTATGCATGTAAACATGGGCTAGTTGGGTCATAACAATAAAATATCTATCCAATTGGACATGCATCTATTGATCACCTCAGTGATGTCATAGTAGTGATTGGAATAATGACATGGGCTCATGGATGACTAAATACCAAAATATCACCGACAATTTGTTGTGCATTATATTGAAACTATGGTGGCAGGAACACTTCACGTCATTCAAGCGCATCATTGAGCAAAATTAAAATAAGCTCTTTCAGGAGAAGCGAATGTCCATGAACACATTTTCAGAAATGAATGAATGAAAATATAAAATCATTTATAATAATCAAAAATAATCTAGAAGCACATGCGTGCTAGCAATGATCAATTTTTCACTATTCATAATCCGGGATTCATATTTTAGTTTGAATTTTGGTCAAAAATATTTTGAGTAGCAATGCATTAAATATAATGTAATAATAAGATAAATATGAATAATACAATAATATAAAAATAACACCTATGGTATAAACATCTAAATTTACATAGGCCTATATAAATACATAAATACATAATTTATAATTATTTAAAAGATATAATTTCAAAGATTTTGCATAAATTGTTCTTTGCACAAAAACTGAATGAATTAGTGCATGAAAAATAAATCCTATGTTAATATATAGTTATATAACACAATGAAAACCTACCTTGTGCCAACACTCCCAAACTGAAAACCAATACAAAGGCTGTCACAATTAGCAACTTCATGCTTAACGATCGGTTTCTTTCAAGCTAATGTCTGCTTTCCAAAGTGTCACTGCCATTTAAAGGAAGAGCATTGTACTGGCTTGAGTAAAGATGAACTTTGTATGATAACAATAATGATTAATGTGATAACTATTCCATGGGTGTAGCCCAAACAATGTCTTCAACAATTAGATTTTCTTTTATTTGCCAGCCCATTCAAGCGCATTTACTGGTTATTCTTTTAACGGATCAACCATATCAGTCATATATACTTATGTAAATATATTTATAAATGATAGAACCAGATAGTTAATATTTCCGCTTTTATTTGACCATGCAGCATACTTTTTTTCTATTGTTTGATTGATTTATTACTACTCACGAGTTAAGGAACAGGCAAGATAAAATGTGGTGATACTGTTTTAAATAATAAATGTGGATGAAAAATATAGCATTGACAAATAACTAAGAAGTCTAAATTCAAGATAAAAGCATCTGCTAAAACACAACATCATAATTGTGCGTAGAATCATCTTTCTAAGAAAACAGTTACCACTGAGGACACGGCATGCTTTAAGAGCCTTCCATCAGACTTCCGGATGGTAACTTATCAATGATAGATGTATCGGGATATCCATATAATTTGTATTTTCAAAACATGTGTATTGGACCTATCTTCGACTAAATAACCTTCATCTAAACATGTCCCTTTTACGCTCAGCTGTAAAACAATCTAAAAATCTTCCTACTAACTTTTATCTGTGTCTCATAGAGACGTTATGTTTTAAACGGTAGACAATAAAATATTTTAGTCACCACAAAACTAGTAGATAGCCGGCTAACTAAAAATTTACTAGCACCAAGAAAAATATAATGTTTTATAGCATAGAATCTTTGCGGGGACTTGATGAGCGAATCCAAATAGGTATAGTGCCTAAAATAATTCTCATTGACATGGTTTAAAGATTCCGACTCTCAGATGAAATGTGGTCTAGGATAACATTGTCATCAGTGTATTTCAGAACAGAAATGTCGAGAATATCTGAGTTAATCAAGTCTGTATAAATGGAAACAAGTACTAAACCTAATGTGGTACATGTACTAACTGTCCAATGAACTTTTCCAGTAGCTCACTCAAACAGGTTGCAATTGATCTGAAGTCTATTTTAATCTATATGGTTTGGTGCTGTTTGCATAGCCTTTATGTTAGAAATTTTTCAGATAACAGTTTTCATTTTGTTTTATGTTGTTGTTGAAATGCTGAGGAATTGCAATTAGAAGCTCATTTCCAAATAACTTGAGAACTTTAGGTAATAGATGGGAAGGGCCTGACACTTTTCTGGAATCCTTTGCATCTACATGTACACATGTATGTTGTGCTTTTGATTTTTAGCTGAAACCAGTTTTGTTTCGGTTTGTGCATAAACCACTTAGACGATTAATATTTCTTGAGTTTTCCACTCATTTTCTTCTATTGCTTGTAATATTTTGTAACTGTTTACATCTAACTGTGTTTAGCTACAGTTGTCAGAAGCTGGGAAACCATTGCTAGTATATTTTTTATGAAGCCTTTATGAAATAAACTATATTATCATTAGTTCCGGGGATAGTATTATGGTGGAACCCATTCTCCTTTGACCCTGAATATATCTGATTGAGGTTGCTGTTTCCTAGTCTAACATTGCATTCAGCTATCTTTTTATACCAGGCCAGGCCAGGCCAGACCAGATCAATCCAGGCCAGTTAATTGAGTTTGAGCTTGCCCATACCGAGGCTGCCAAACCCAAGCAGGTTCACCCTCCTTGACGCCATCTTCTTATATAAATAACTGAATTGGCTGTGTGGGATTCATTTTCATTTCGGAGTCCACTGTATGTTCTTATTACATCTTTAACTTGTAACTATTTGAAGATTTATACTTAATACCTTAACTAATTATAAATCTTCAGTCACTGACTTGTATGTTACACTTACTTGGCTAACCTACCTGTTAGTCATATCAGAGTACATTTTGTAGCCCGGGGAGAGTCTCAAAATCAAGCAGCAGGTGCACACCTGGCCACACCTGGCATTTAAATTTCACCTATAGCCCATCTCTTTTCTCAGTTTTCAATCACCCCATAGCACATCACATCTACATAATAAAAGTGCCTTTGCCCATGAAGAGAATTGTCCTCTCTCTGAAAAAACCGTTAATTTATATTGAAGTTGTCTTTTCCATGTCCATAGGGCATTTTTACTACTACCAAACCCTTTTTTGAGTACTGTAAATGCTGTCATTCTGTCAGTACTTTGGGGCCCAGCACTGTGGGCTTAGAGCTTTGGGGCCAGACTCAGGCTTCTAGGCTAAATGGTGAGCTAATTAATAAAGGCCATGCCATCATGACCTATCCGCAGTGCATCAGAACTGGGATATTTGCTCTAGCCGATTATCAAATGAAAACAACATACAGATCTGCAACTTGCAACAAATAATTATGTCAATAGTTTGCTTTAACAGGTTTGTAACATATATCTTTGTATATGCTCTATATACCTGTACAACTTGGTATCATAATATGCCTGCAATTATTATTAAGCAGTTTTGGGACGTCTGAGGCAATTGAAAGAACTTTTACTTGCTGATTAATCTTTCTTAGTGAAAATTTTATAGTCCATTGAGAGATTGCGATAAAGTATATATATTGCATTGCTACATATTGTGATATTACATGTATAACAAAATTTGCAAATTGTAATAACAGTGCCATCATCTTGCAAGTATTTTTCATATTTTCATATCATTATATTGTTATGTAGATGTATTCTTACCCTCTCCTCTTGTCCAGCAGTTCTGGCCTGCAGACTGTACAAGTGTAGAAACCATCCTCCCAGTATCAGCAGAGAGGGAAACTCATATTATAAAGAAGA
>JAOQGN010125858.1:0-11622 GCA_027564295.1 Himantozoum antarcticum
AGTATACAACAGCCTAAGCCAGCTTACAACAATTACACTTACTTACTTACTTACACTTACAACACTTACATGTACAGCTTCAGTTCCATATAATGTTACGTTAGGATACTAAAACAATTTACTCTTGTTTTAGTTGGTGATTACTGATTTCATTATACATTACCATTATAAATTATATTTGAGGAGTAAATTGCAGGACATTTTAACGATATTTAATGTTATTGATTACCTGTTGGTTGGCAGGTCTGTTCGAAACTGCTGTTTTGAAATGGAGTGTGCAATGCAACCTAGGCAATTGAGGTGGAGGTAACTATATGTTACAACTCAAATTGCCAATCCACAATTTTTAAGCACTCATTTGCTGAATGCCAGTTACGAACAGTTCATATTCCGTCAGTTGAAACTACTGATTAGGAGAGTCATAATATCTCCATCAGGCATTAATTATATTTCAACTGTGACTCTCCACAAATTTCACTATAGTGTCAAGTGGCGTTAATTTATTAGACAGCACTGGTGGATTAACTTCATAATTATCATAAATAAAATTAAAAACATTCCATTTGACTTTAGACTTTATCAGCAAATAAGATAGGAAATTGTTCCCCCATAATATTGTGTATAGCTTGAAATTGTCCTCAGAGGTGTAGACAACCCCAATATTAGTTAATGCTGCACTCTAACAGCAGCAGACAACTCTCATAATCTAATCTAATATTTTAATATAGCATTATGTTAAATTTGTTGCAAATTAACGTATTATTATAATCATATATCATAGAGTATTACTATAATTATACATTATAACATATTATTATATAATTACATAATAGTATTATAATAGGCGAATTCGCGACCTAGTTCACCGAATGTAAAAATAATATTTTTGTTATTTTTTATATAGTAATCTAATATAAAAAACAATAAAAATATTATTTTTACGTTTGGCGAACTAGGTCGCGAATTCGCCTAATGTATTATTATAATTATAGCATATCATAATATATACATTCTTTGATAATTCAAGTTTGCATTCCAAATAACTTTGCCATATACTTGCTCCTACTCTCGTAAAGCGCAGCATACATAGTAGACTGCTCGACTCAAGACAGTGATATTTACTTGTGAATGTGGAGTTAGCCTGGCCATCAGGCACCGTCAAACACATGGGAGTTATTGCCCACAAGTTTAACTAATGCGATGAAATTCTTAGTCCCAATAGTGGGTGATAACTCTCTGTGTTATACAGAGTCAGACCGTCAGCCATTATGAACTATGCCATAATATGAGGGACATGAGTCACACATGAATCACATGATAAGGCTGAATGGAATTCAGCATCAAATTGCATAAATATTTGAAATTATCACACTAGCAGCATCAGCAGTTTGAATCTACTATATTTTAGTGGTAGGCCTAGAGCTTTAGCTAGTCTCAATGTTATAGTCTAGTCACACTGTTCTAGTCTAGTCACACTGTTCTAGTCTAGTCACACTGTTCTAGTCTAGTCACATGTTCTAGTCTAGTCACACTGTTCTCCCTGGTTGGAGAGCAAGATGAGGGAGCTTGATGATATTAAATTTACAGGTAGGTGCAAACTTGAGCATTTTGCAAATAACCAGGGCACTAGAAAAATATTGCAGACTGGAAACTTGTCTTCTCCTGATAAAGTGCAGTCACGTCCCAAACCATAAACCCCAAACTACATCCTAGAACTGAGCTAAGCTCAAAGTTTGCATTTTTGCACCTAAGTGACTAATAGTTAGTTTCTGCTACTGATTGAGCATTAACTTGGAGACTTCTGATGCACAAATTCGGTGTGCATTGTAGCCGTAGATGTAGCTGTATGTGTAGCTGTGCGTGTAAGTGTACATGTATAATGTACCTGTATGTTTAGTAGGTATACTTTGTAGCCAACTGTAGCCTGGCTTGTAGCCTGTAGCTGTACCTGTAGGGATACTTGTATGTATACCTGTAGCTGTACCTGTAGCTGTAATCATACTTAGTTCAAGGAATGTTTGTTATTTTATTTAGTTCTCCACCTAAGCTGTGCTCCAGATAGTCTTTTGAGAACTGTTGTTTAATGTTACCAATCATAGCAATTTGTATGTACTTATTCTCACCTTTTTGTTTGCCCTTGTCAATGCAAACTGCTTAAGCATCTGCTGTAATCTGATGCATTCATTTTTATAGCTATAAATTTTTGACTAGCAAAGGTCAACAATCAATAGTTAAAACAACAAACTATAAAACTTGATATTTCAATCAGGGTGAGGATTTGCTGCTGCACCTTTTGTCTCTTTGTACACTTCAGTTGCTAAGTGGATTTAGAAATCACTTGAAAGTTGGAATGAGTTTCGAGGAACAGAAATCACTTGGATATCAGCACAGTATAGTTGATACGACGGGTGGAGACGATGTTTAGAATTGAGGCTATGTAATTTTCACATTTTGCACATTTCAAGAGGCAAGATACGTTACAATTTATGTATTTATGAGCTCTACGAGGAGCACTTTGGAAAAAGAGCATTAAGTGAGCAGCTGCCGCTCAAGTTTCCAAACATCACCAGCTTTTAGAAAATGTATACATGTATTGAATACTAAAATAAAACGTTGTATTGCAATGTCAATCAAAATGAGTATACAAGACAAAATTGCCAAACTTGGTTCCTGCAATATTTTGCCCATTATAAATTGAAAATACATCAACATGCATAGTGACAGGTTAGCAATCTGACAACTGATTGGAAATTCGTAATAATAAAATATAAACATTAATAATGTACTATTTATACAAAGTGAAACTTCATTATATACAATAAATTAGAAAAAACGAAGAAATTAAATAAATGCAAACAAACATTTCTTTCTAAATAAGCGACGTGACTGCACTTAGACATTAACCAAAGATGAAGTTGAGCACTTTCTTACATAGAATACTTTACATAGAATTAGATATGAGAGACAGCAATCTGAGATGTTACCCCATCTAGTCAGCTTACATGTGAGTGAGGCATTGTCCTGCATGCTGGGCATGTATCACACGATGATGAAGCGGGAGTTATTCTCCCATTAGCTGCTTGATGAGCAGACAGCCTTAGGAATTCGTCTCGTTCCTCTAGATTAGTTGCCATATAATGATTTTCATCATATATTTTATGGTATGGTTTATTCGGCAAAGGCCTCTGTGGTTGCTGATGATGTGGCGTTGGTAATGAATGCATGCTAATTGGATATGGTCCATTTTTATCACTGCCATTGCTGCTGCTATATTCACTCATAGCTGGTGTTGTATATTGAGGCACCTTTTTACGACGATACACACAGAAGTGTAATGTCACTACTGTAATTACTAAAGTACAAACAAATGTTCCTAGAATGGCTGCAACAATGTCTACTAACGTAAAATACTTGGTTTGAAAAACATTTGTCTGCGAGTCGGCATCACTAGTATCTATATCAGAGTTGGTGAGCATGACGTCTTTAGGTGCTTTAGTAGCACTATTACAATCACTATCTGTAGCTGCCTGGAATGGCCAGTCCACATTGACAGAAAGTGAGATATTTCCTCCATCACTGGAGGCTACGCATCTATACTCTCCCAAAGTGTCAGGCTCACTAGCTAGCACCTCAATCTCATTTCTATTATCTTGCATGGCTCCTTTTGGGAGAGACTCGGCTACCACTCCATTAGGTTTACGCCATGAAACGGTAGGCTTGGGATTACCTTTGGACACACAGGTCAAAGTACCTTTGTCTTTAGTGAAAGAAATCTCTGCTTGTAGAGTCGGTCTATCGCAGGAAAAGTCAGTAATGGAGAGTCTGTTAAAGAACTGCCCTGCTACATGGCCAGGCCCGTCACATCTTGGCTCTTGAGCTGTGTTCATCTGCGCATCTCTAATAACTGTTGTGTCTTTATTTAAATCGTAAAACTCTTTCAGCCATCTTGATTTACAGTCGCATATCAAAGGATTGTCATAAATCCTGGCAGTTTGAACTTTGCTAAAAACCTCCAACATATCTGCATCAATACGTTCCAGTTTGTTTCCCTGTAGCATGAGTTTTCTCAAAGAACTCATAATAGGCTTGAAGATACTGTATCGAACCTGGACAAGGTTACATGCCTTTAGACTAAGAACCTCTGTTGACATTCCTGAGAAAGAGTTGTCCCCGAGTGTAATGGTTGGGTTGTGCTCTAGGTAAAGGTACTCTAGCCTCAGGCCCGTCAGCGTACCGTCTCCTATAACCATGAGATTGTTAAATGAAAGATCCAGCAGCTTCAATTTGGTCATACCTACAAATAGGAGATTAGAAAAAGGTAATATAAATAAGAAAATACACAATAGAAATGTGAATATTAGAGTTGACAAGTTGCTATAGATGACAAAATTACCTAGCACGTTTTATTCAACTTGTTATGGTGTTATTTAGATGCCAGACTATTCAATGATTTAAAAAGCCTTATATCCAAAGCTGAATTTTTAAGAGTATACATGAATCCGACCCAATACTGCTTCTGGAGGTTGGGCTACAATATATAATGTCACAGTCGTATATTAGTCTTAGAATAATTATTATGAACTTTAAGGCAAGAACAGACAACTTCTAAAACATTTTTTCCTGTAAACATTCACATTCACTACAAATCCTTTATAGGTGACTGTAACTGTTAAGCTAATTATGACTAATGGATCACAGTCATTATTTACATGTTTGTTGCATGTCATGTATGATGGTTGAGTTTTTGTAAACATTGTGTGGTTCTGACATTTTAACAAGCTGATTAAAACAGTATCAATTACAAATATGATTGTCTACAGTTTTAAAACATTTATAAACAGCTATATACAACTAGGTGATACAATGTCCGTCAACGAACTACATTTTTGCCTGTCTGGTAAAGCCACTTGTTGGTAGATGTCATCCTTTTGAGAGAAAAAAACTATGGAACTTAAATTAGAATCAGGAATGATGGTTAGTGTGGAGCCAGTATATCAAATTATCATTAGTGCTTTGTTACCATCCAGTATCATAAATGTTTGCATTTACAAATTCTAAGATTTGCTTTAGCATCAAATGAATCACAGCTCAAGGTATCACCAGTGAAAGATACCACCAAACCAACATATTTACTAAGTATTGTATGGATGATAAGATTTCACCAATCTAGTAGTGTGAATAAGACACTTGTTTGTCATTGCTAAGCTACCTCTAAACTACAACTAATTTAGTAATGCAAAACAATATCATAATTGTGACACTCGTGCTCAGTGCTCAATATATCATCATAGGATGAGTAGTGTCATGACAATGTCTGCATCCAGCAGACAGGAGACAGGATTGCTAGATTCCTTAGTTTTAGGTGCCACCAATTTCATGCGCCAGTGAGGCCGATAACAGTAGTAGTATGAGTTGTACTTGTAATTTTATATCCCATTATGGTACACAAGTCATGCCTTAATGGCTAGGAGCACATAATTGCTGCATGCCCTTAATGGCTGGGAGCACATAATTGCTGCATGCCCTTAGCGATGTTAGTGATTCGCTGCAAGTGGTAATATCATTTTATTCTAATAAGGATGAGCAGTGGAAGCCACTCTCTGGAAACCTATGCAGACCGTCAGATCATTTCAAGTAATTGTATAATTATGCACAGTCTTGATCTTGATTTTATTTGCTCAAATTATTATAATCTCCCTTGATGCACTTGAGGAAATATTTTAACAAGTAGTTGTAGTCTGTGATTTACAACCTGTATTAAAGAAATATTTATTTTGGCTAATAATATTTTGCCATATAAAATTTTACCAAATATTTATTTCTCATAAAATATACTAAATAAACTAAAAACGTCAACCTATCGCTGACATTATGAAATGGTATAACGATCATAATAGCAAGAATACAAGGAATTGGACATGATATTTAGAAATTGCTACCATCTTACTACATTTTTCTTATCCTAGTAAAGAACTCAAATATATCGAGGTACAGCTAGAGGAGACTTTATAGGAAGTAGGTAGGTTTATCTTGGAATCTCACTGGCTCACTCATTCAACTGCCTTACTATGAAGTCTATAGCCATCCATTGTCAAGATGGAGATCTATTTCACTGTTTGCAATCTTTTACTGATCATTAGTATAATTCCTATGCAGTAGAGATGTCCTCACAGAGCTGGATTATGATGAAATAAGTGTATGACCAACTGACTGACTGTTGATCAAGAGATGGCATATTTGGCTTTGTATTTCAAAGCGTTGATTGAAGTTAAATATCTACTAAATAATTATTTCTTGATAAGTGACACCTAGAATAAAGGAATTCCATTGAACAAGGGATTAATCAAAAGCTAAACAATTTAGTGTATATTCCCATCACCCACTCTAAAGCATAACCAACACTGTCTGCAAGATTCTCAGAACAGAGTTCCTGGTGCAAAAGCATCTACAACCAACTCAATTGATTTATAAAAAATAAATAACTACAATTATCTTTCAGTAAGAGGTTATGTAATGTCACTACAGCACCAATTATCTTACTCTTTATCAAAATCGTACCACTGGTTGCATAATTTTAATTTAAATTATTTTATTATGGATTCTTTAATCTTTGGAAATTCCTATTCTAGTCCCACCAACATAATTATATTTCCCACATCGTTATTTTCTTTTTCCAGATTCCCAGATATTAGTGTTTATATCTTAATATGGAACAGATGAATCTCTATTAGCTATATTATAGTAACCAAATGCGTTTGATATCATCCTCGATATAAACCAAGCAACTGATGTGCAGGATGTCAGGGCCAACTATTGCAACCATTTCAATGCTTTCATGGCAAAAAAATAGATGGTTAGTGACAGATCCTGTTTGTGGTGGGGAAGGGGTGATAAATGCTGCTCCTCTTCTCACCAAAGTGCAGATGGGATGGGTTGGCCTGAAGCACCCCATATATCTTGATCTTCTACCGCTATCTTGGTGTGGCAAACCATGAAAGGTTGGAACTCAAAGAGACAATCCTTTGATCACAGACAGTCTTGTGATTTATCAGCTCCAAGCTACTTGACCGTTTCAGTGCTTTGCTGTGATTAGACTGCAGCTCATGAATATTCAGTAAAGAGTGTTGTGCATAGGCTGTATATGAGGATAGTATTAGCTCTTGTCTGATTATGCAGCTACTGATACCTCTCCTTTTGTCTTTTTGCTGGTTTTGACAGTTGAGTGCAAACAATGCTACTCCGGATCATAATACTGCATATATAATAAAAGCCGATGATCGGGCCAAAAAATGTTTACACTAAAAGCCTAGATTACAAATATATAAATTTAATCAAGTCTTCATTGACAAAATTTGAATATAAAATGTGCTATCTTATATAACAAATTAGAAAAACATTACTGAAAAAGTCAAATTTGTAAATTCACATAATGGAGGAAACTTTTAGCCAATATTTCCCCTAAAGCAAAATTACAATTATTTTAATAAATATGCGTGCTGCTTCAGCTTTAGGGTACACACTGTTTTAAGTATTATTCCACAGTCTAATATGGGATTAAAAGCGGCTTCATACATATGGCTAATTACAGTGACACCCAGACATTTCTCATTGATGCTTAATTATACTTAGCCTAATTATGTGAATGTGGGATTAAAAAAAGACATATTAATAAAATATGGATGGACTTGTGGTGACAATCACTCGAACAGGTGGCAGTACTCAAAGGAAACTACATTCATTTGTTGTTGTTGTTTTTATTGTCTTTAGGCCTATATAATATTCCATTCATTATTTTTGTATTACAAAACGTTAACATCCTTTATGTAAACTCTAAAAATAAAAATGAAATTTAAAGAATTGCTGCGCTCTGAGTGGAGTGGTCAGTGTCATGTAGCGATAGCACTTTTCCCAGTATCTGGTACAACTACAGCAGGTGTACACAAATGTCAACGCGATTGTCAATGAGTCTTATATATACGTCTATTATTGCTGTGGTGCATTTAGATGTTCTGCTGAGTAATAGTACTCCTATATACTAAGCACGCTGCTGTCTCAGGTTGTGTTATGAGTTATCTAATTCCATTATCAATAAACTTCTATGAATGTTATACCTGTGCACAGGTGTCATTAGCTCCCAATTAGCTGGCAATTACCTGCCAGAACAGGTACACTATGGTCTCAAGTCATTAGCTACGACTGCAAGTGACGGCATGTGCCCTTTTGATTCACACGATCCTTTGCTTGTAGATTGTTAGTCACAAGCGCCCTCACTTCCGTTTCAAATGTCAATACTTCTAGTAAGATGTGCAACTTGTGAGATGGAGGATTGTAAATTTTCTCCCATGGTTTATAATGTAGCATGGCATTTATTATTTTATTTTACAGCTTGGAGCCAGCTCCACACCATGTTTATTATCTTTGGCTCTGCTGCTGCTTCCTTGTTGGTTTGTTTATATGCATACCAGTGAGACTATCCCCTCACACCCACAGAAGATTTGAAAACCCAGGCTAACCAGAGAATTCATGAGCTGAGCAGTATGTGGATGACTGTATGATTTAGCTAGTAACTAGGCTTCAATTAGGCTAATGGATGTTGATACAGCTGCTTCTGGACAATTTATAAACAAACCTTCACCAAAACTCACTAAATCATGGAGCAGAAATTAGCAAGTCTTTGATTACTGGTAAATATACTACAATATTTATGTCTGTGAATTAAAATATAAATAATCTACCATGGAACAAAAGATGTAACTGATGTATGTTTGACAAAATCTAAACAAACCAAGCAGAGAATATATACATTGTGTGAATAGCAAACAGGCAACGAATGTATAAATCAAATAGAGGATTATTTTTAATTTCATTTTACAGTAATCATGACTTGGGTTGCTGACATTTTTCAAACCAAAGATTTAGGCCGGCAGTTTCGTTTATTTCAAAGTTGGAGTGTCTGTTCCCATAATCTACATTAGTTGCTGTATTTTCTAAAACCTAATTTCTTTATGAATATGTTATATATTTTTGTTTGTTTATTTGTTGTTATTATTTGTAACAAACAATTTCTCCAACAAAAATGATGATAAATATACATCATACGAGATAGGTTTGTGTCAGGTTCATAGAGGCTAAAGTAAGGTAAGAATATATACTTTGTTTTGTGTAACTGTGCCGCTGCAATACCGACAATGTCGTCTGTGTAACTAACTGTGCTGCTACAATACCGTTAATGACACTGATTGAGTATAATAGAGTTTGCACAGTAAGTGATAAGATACCATAACTATATTAATTCTACAGGCCAATGGACTGCATTTTCTGCAAGCTTAGCTTTCCCAACTACTGTATAATCATTTTTATAGTTTTGCTTTGAATCAATACTGCCAAGTGCATGTACAATGAGTATATCATATTATGTATCGTGTAATTGAAGGCGCATATTGGGAATTGCTAAGGTACTTGGACCTCGTAAGTGCTGTTATTGGTTCTCTCTTGATAATGAGAGCTGGTATTCTATTCAACTAGATACTATATGTCAGGGGTTGTCTGACCATTCACTATGACTTTCATTAGCTTTGTCTGTATAGCTCCGTATTGTCTGCATGTCACAGTGGGATGGGATAGGTATTACCGCCTAGTGTACAGGCTTATGTACAAATTCTAAATATTCAACTAACAACCATATTTTGTCACTTTTATTTTTAAAGTGACAAAATATTGGGTATGTCGATGCAGTTGCTACTGTTGATTGTCTATGTATGCAATAACACATGACACTGGAAAAATTGAGATGTTTGTCGAAAGGTAGTTTATTTTATTCTGGTCAGTCATATTTGATGTATGACAAGTATTTGTGTTATAATAATGAGCTAGGAGCCTTAAATGTCATTTGTGGTGACCACAAACCATTATATTCACCACCCATCATCTTCTGATGTACAGACCATCTTTGTTCAGTTGCGTGTCAATATGTCTAGTTTAATTTTTAGAATCACCAAAACTTTTTTAAGTCGCCATTCATCAAAGCAATTGAATGAATAAATTTAAGATGTTTTACCACGTAGCAGCTATTTATAGCACTTCCCTTGTAATGTGACACTGCTTGGATACAATTCATGTGCTCTGCTTTATTTCTATTGAAGAGGGAGACAAGACATGCTTTGGTAAAGTATTGATCATTTGGTTGCAATGCTATCATTAACCTGAGTGGCTTATTTATGGGGTTTGACTATCTACAAGTATGCATTGCATATTCCAGAAAAAGTTGGAAAGGCCTCTACATAATTCAAGCTGAACTATTTAGAAAATCACAAACCAATATCTCCTACTTGACAAGAAATTAGGGAAAGATATAACAAGTAGATAAGTTATATTGTGAATATTGGCGGGATGTTGTCAAAAGGGATATTGTCGTGACCTTACCAAACCGCGACCTTAGCTCCCATTGATCTCATTTGGTACAAAATTGCGGAGGTTTAACCCAGTTCCAGTGATTTGTATAGAGCTGATTGGCTGTATGATTGCAACCGCGGCTACCATTGTTTGCGTGTTTTGACCAGACAACCCAAACACAGCGCTTGGGCTAGATTGGGGACATACGAGGTGTCACACCCTTATCTCTAGTAGGGCCTACGCACTACACTAACTACACATTTTGGCTAACCGATTCTGATTAGTAGTAACACTTACCAACAAATGTATTGTATTCTATGCTACTGATTCCACATCCTTTTAGAGTGAGTCTTTCCAAATTGAGGTATCCTGTAAAGTTACTTCTCTGTAGAACTGGATTCGTAAATCTGTTGTTACTCAAGTCTAACTGAGTGCTGTGACTTGGGATTATGGGTAGCCTATTCATAGTGCCAGCGTTACAGCGTACATCCTTACAGCCCGGTAGACAGTCGCACCCACTAGGTACTTGGGCATTTAACACCATAGGTAAAACTAGCAGTAATACTGAGACTAATAACATGATGTGCCTAATGTGTATGGGTCTATGAGTGTCTCTTTCACTAGAGGAGTGTAATGGGAATGTTATATTAGAAGTTATCTCCCGTTCTTGTTAGTCGGACTTCTACAACAAACAGATATAAAATGGTTATTACTCAGTCATACTACACTATGTACACAAATAACATTTTATTAGCATTTGATTATACTAGCATATCTTGTGCATACTAGCATCATTGACAGGATGCACAAAAGCAGACGTGCCAATATGATACCTATGCAGTCCTAATAAAACAGTAAAATATTAATTATCACAGGAATATTGAAGGGTAGCATGTCATAAATGGGGCCATTGGCCAAAATCTGTCTTTTGAAGCAGCCGTATTAAAGATCTCCGTATATACATCTTTGGCGGTATGAACTGCATAGCACCTTTTATTGTCGAGCTATTTGATATGGCAGTACTATCCGATTGCAATTATTGATCAGTGTTACTATAGGTACAGGTGTACGTTAGAAATAATAGCAACTATTATTAGTTAGCTCGGCCTCCAGGGACGAAGGGTAACGCTCCAATGGGTAAGCCAATATTTACGAGGTAGGTGCAGGATTGAATATTTTTGAGATAGCCCGTGATCTAGGAAAATAATGTAGGTGGAGAAGTTGTCTTCT
>JAOQGN010125969.1:0-11620 GCA_027564295.1 Himantozoum antarcticum
AAGTCTTATTTGTTTGTTATAAGTTATCCGGTGGGTAGCGAGTTATCCACCGGATAACGACTTATCCAGGCTTTATAAGTTTATACAACCCACTCTAGTATAATAAATAAATAAGGGTTACTGCCTTGTGTTCTCCATGTTTTATGATAACAAGGCATCTTGGAAGTGATGAAGGTACTGCATGACTTAATCAGTCATACAATAATCATGCACGTTATAAATATTTAAATGTAAGATCAATTTTGACATGCACTTTTAGACATTACGAGAGGTGCATGATGGCCACTTCTCAGGAAGATTTTTTTCAAAATATACAAATTTGTATAATTGATATTCCAACCAGGCTACATGTATATGGGAACTTGCCTTGTAAAAATTTAAAAAATGTTACACAAAATATAAGCAAACAGAAAAGCATAACTTTAAGTCATGATGGCTTCAAGTGGAGTTTGGAGTATACTTCACATTACATTTTTAGTCCCCTAACTTAGATTTAAAACCATTTTTGTGTGCACTGTATTTAGTTGAATTTGGGAAAATCTACTATATTGAACAATAGCTGCATCCAGATTAATATTACTGGGTAATATTATATAGTCTTGGGCAAACGTTTTTTGTCACAATTTTTTCTGTTTTCTCCTGACACACAGTACGGATGTGTAAGTCAAATGGCAAAGAATATTGACATACTACATTGTTTTTTAAATATTCAACCAAATCACACACCCAAGATAGGTGTGTTTCACTATGAATGAAATTTCTTTCAATGAGGTGACCAAAAACGTTTGTCCAGTTTCTGACATGTAGCCAAAGAAAGATGGTGGTTGCAAACACCACTCAATTTGAATTTTAATATTACTGGAGGCTGACTACTAAAGTCATTAACGGAAGTCAGTATTCCAGTTATTATCTGTTGTGCAAAATTCGGCTCTTTCTTCGTGTACCGGACACAGAATTTTAGTACTGTATAACACTGCCTCGTTCTTTAAAAAATCCCGTTTATTTATGGCCTGGAATTGTCCAATTCAGGAATTAAACATATCCTAGATAAAATAAACATATCCTAGATAAAATAAACGGGATTTTTTAAAGAACGAGGCAGTGTTATACAGTACTAAAATTCTGTGTCCGGTACACGAAGAAACGGAGCCCATATATATATCGTTATTTGAGGAAACCCAATGTTTATTCGCCAAAACTGAAAATTCAAACGGAGTTTTTAATAGAACGAGGCATACACACATGCATATATACTGGAAGATATAACATATCCATTCATCGTTTCCTTAAAATACACACTTAAAAGAACGATGTATAGATGGGTAAGTTATATATCATTCAGTGTGCATATATATAGTGTATGCCTCGTTCTTTAAAAACCTCGCTTGAAATTTCAGTTTCGAATCAGAGAGAACGAGTTTTCTAAAATAACTATAATAGATATATATGTATATATGTCAGTCTATATATATTATATTCTGTATTCAGAATACAATGATAAATGCTTAAACCGTGTAAGAAAATCACTCGATTGTTTTCATGACCGGTACTTTTAGAAAATCCACTGATGTAGTCTAAACAGTGATTGAGACTAGTGGCGGTTTTCAAAGAACGAAGCATACATGATTGTAAATAAATATCAACAACATATACATCGCTATATCGTTCATTTAGAAAATCCAATCGTTCCTAGTCAAAACTGAAAATTCAAACGGAGTTTTTAATAGAACGAGGCGTAACTCTCTCTCCGGCTATATATATATATCAACGTTATAAACCTATAATGACTGACTGGCTAATTATTTCTATTATAGAAAATAAATTCCTCTAAAAAAAACATCTTAAAAGAGGAACAACAAAGGGCCTATTTAAAATTATTGCGCAAGCAGTTCCTCTGAAGTGGAACCAATTGTTCCTATCACAAAACATAAAGGGAACAAATAGATCCTTTTAAATAGGAACGACGAGATGCTATTTCAAGCGGTCTGGGAGATGCGGAACGACTTGTTCCCAAATTAGGCACGTTCCTATTTTCGAGTAGCGGAACGAAACGTTCCCGAACTGAAATGAGAACGAACTGTTCCGCTTAGACACGTTCCCATTGAAACGGAACAAATTCGCATGGAGTGCCGAAACATAAGCGGTACAAACAGTTCCCCCAGGAATCGTTCCTGAAATCAAAACAAAGCATTGCCAAACTTGAACGGGAATTTGAATTTGACTCCCATTTGGGCAAAACGGCACGGGATATTTTGTTAAGTGGATAATCATAAACGGAATGAAAGCCTACAACTCTCCTATCGATGGTTTAACATAAAAACAAAAGAACAGCGAACAATACGACAGCAAACAACAGAACAAATGGGAAAAAATATAAGGAAATGACAGCAACCAAAGTCGAAAATTTCGTTCTCTTTTGACACATTAGTTATGCATGCGAAAAGGTTATGCAAATCACAACTGTATAAAATCGGCAAAGATAGGATTTTCGAGGGGTTATCAACGTGAAAAGAGGTCATGTTTCGGAAACGTCCTGCGAAGGAACTTGACTCGAAGACAGTTCAACACTCACTTCGAGCAAACGTCTTAACCTTGGTAAGTCAGTGTTTTTTGTTTTGTCGACGCCTTTACCTCTCTGTATACAACTATATATAGGCAAGTGCTTTTCAACTATTCTCTCTTTTTTTACGAACAGATTACCAACGATCTCATAGCGGTTGCTTGTCGAGCGGTATGGCGAGTAACGGCAGACGACTTAGAGCTGGCCACAGAACAGATATGTTCAAAACGACTGGAACTCGACGATGTGATAGCGAGTATCGACGGAGTACAGTTTTTCTTTTCGTGTGTCACGGCTTTGACTTCCAACGCAAAAAGGCCGCACCATGCAGCAAACAACAACGAAGCCGTACACAAAGAAACCGTTTATCCCGCCGTGGCATACTTCATCGTGTTTCGGCCTACAACAACCTGCAACGAAAATGTGATCTTTTCCGAACTGCATAAGCAGGATATGCACGTTAGCATTTCGGAAATAAGAACACGCTCAAAGCAATCAGCATGCCAGACGATGGAGAATGCGGCAAGGCAACTGTTCCTGGTGGTGAAGGACCACAACAACGACTTCGTCCAAACAATGTGCGATGAATCCAACGCGGCTTGTTACGCTAAGTCTATTGAGACATCGGATCAGGAAGCGGGAAGCAGCCAGCCAAGCCAGCCAAGCCAGCCGACACATTATCCCACGCGTGCCTGTCGTATCGTGGTCGTCAACGAACTCGAGTTTGCCCACCAACTTCACCCTGTCGCAGCTAAACTTTCAGCTGATGGTATGCGGCTGGAGATTCACAGCCTCGTCAACCGTGACCCCACCTCTACCGGCCGTACGTCGATGTCGGAATTTACTGCGACGCTGCAAAAGATCCAACGAATAATGCACCTTTGCGACCACGCCCTCTACTGCGGATATATCTATGCCAAGCCAGCCGAGGCACAGATGACGTTCGTAAAGATGATGGACGTGGAAAGCTACTTAAACAAGCTGTTGGCTACGGACGCCATCCGAGAGGACGTGTTGAAGCATTTCATTCGCCTGTCCAAAGTGCTCGCCCATCCAGCCTGCGAGATAGTCCAGCAACTGACGATCGATCTCGACATCATCGAAGTTAGCGGGGGGTACTGCTTGAAAGTGTCGGCTCGACGTTTTTGCCTATGCCCAATTGCAGAAAGAGATCGTGGACGTATATCGCCCAGAGCATTCGTGCCGTACAATTGCGCGAGCCCGGCTGCACCTCGGTATTTCGAGGAAGGAATCCTGAACTCGTTTCCTGACCTAAAAACCAGAGTTAACTTTCTAAACAAATTCTACCAGTGCCTTATGGCTTCAAAGATGCCGCACAAAGTGCGCAAGCTGGTCGTTGCTGGTCCGAAAGATTCGGGAAAGACATCTTGGGCCTCCATATTCCATCGACTCATCCCGGCGGGAAATCTGGCTTCGATAACGAACGAGCGCCAATTTTCCGGGGCTATGATTACGGACGAAACACAACTTGTTCTCGTCGACGAGTGGTCGGTTGACACCATTCAGTCGGACCTTGCTAAGACGATACTGCAGGGAGGCTGGATGGTAACTGCAGTGAAACACGAGCTGCCCAGGTGCGTAATGAACAACAGCCCTTTTTATATTACCACAAATCACGTGCCTGATTTTGGTCGAGAAGATGAAAACGTCAAACGACGCATTGCCATCTTCGAGACCATCTCGTTGCCCGTAACCCTACCTGGTGTCGACCGCTGGATGTACGACCACGCCATGGACTGTGTTGCGTGGCTGGTCAACGAGATCAACGTACACATCGCCCTCGTGGATGCGGAGGAGCTTTGGTACGAACCCGGACGCTTTGTCGACAACACGATCGGAAACGACGAGGGCGCAAAACTCTTCGAGGCGTCGAAGTTGCAAGAAATTGTGCACACCGACCTTCAAGAGGACATCTTTCCGACGCCGGCACCAAACGAGGCTATACATCAAAGCTTTGCTCTCGAGTCAACCCACCGACGTCTGTCAAGGAAGAGGCGGAGCAGACCCCCTCCAAGCAGTACCGATGATGACGAACGGGACTTCGTGACCCTCGCAGGTGTGACTGGAATTGACGAAAGAGGTTTCGATACCAACAACGACGACGAAACATCCGATCACCCCACCCACGAAGTCGATAGCGTTGATGAACAGGATTGCGTTGGAGACAAAGACCACGACGACAACGAAGCAGAATCGTCCAATCCACCCGTGACTACAGCTCAAACGTGTCGATCTTCCGCCGAAGGCCATGACCACGAAGTCAACAATGACCCCGACGACAGCGACGAAGGATCGTTTGGTGCACGTGTTTCGACTCCGTCATGTTGGGTGACGAACAACCGACGCTATATGGCTAAGGTCGCGGAGCTCCTAAAGTGCAACTTTGCTTTAAAAAATGTTACGCAGGTGCATGCAAGATCGTTCATCGAGAAAAGAAGAAAGGCACAAAAAAAACGAGACAGAAAGGAAATTGAATTTTGGAGCATAGCCGACCCTACGACCGATGCGTGGATGCTCGTTATTGGTGAGCTACGCGATGTCTTCGATGTGAAAGATTTCGTCACCAGATATCCAGATGCCCATCGCTATGTCCAACATGTTCGAGAAATGGTGAACGTCCAGGTACTTCCTTGTTCCTGTCCCGTGTTCCAAGCCTTGAAGAAATCGAGCAACGAAAACGAAGAACAGGAAGAACAGGAAGGGACAGAGAAAGAGAAAGAAGATAACATGGACAGTCAGGGGCTGCCTCGTCGCCCTCAGTTGAGCTCCCAGACATATTGGACGAAGATTAAGGGATGGAGACCGTGGTACCGGTCTTAAGAAAGTGTCAGAGACATTTTGTGCTGTTGTGTGATGACTGTTAAGATTCAACTATATATATATATCATTTAGTGTGCATATTATATATAGTGTGCATGTATGCCTCGTTCTTTAAAAACCTCGCTTTAAATTTCAGTTTCGAATCAGAAAGAACGAGTTTTCTAAAATAACTATAATAGATATATGTATATATTATATTATGTCTTGTAGTATCTATATGTGTATATATGTTTCGTTGTTTTAAAAACCACACCGTTAAATTTTTGTTTTCGGCTTAGAATAGTTAGACAGGGCTTAGAATAGCCATCGGTTTTGATTGGTAAGCAAAAAGAATGAAACCCATGTAACGAAATAAGAAATATACATGTATCTAAGATTTACATGAAACCTTGTCGATAAATTATAGTTATAACTATAATTTATCGACAAGGTTTCATGTAAATCTTAGATACATGTATATTTCTTATTTCGTTACATGGGTTTCATTCTTTTTGCTTACCAATCAAAACCGATGGCTATTCTAAGCCCTGTCTAACTATTCTAAGCCGAAAACAAAAATTTAACGGTGTGGTTTTTAAAACAACGAAACATATATACACATATAGATACTACAAGACATAATATAATATATACATATATCTATTATAGTTATTTTAGAAAACTCGTTCTTTCTGATTCGAAACTGAAATTTAAAGCGAGGTTTTTAAAGAACGAGGCATACATGCACACTATATATAATATGCACACTAAATGATATATATATATAGTTGAATCTTAACAGTCATCACACAACAGCACAAAATGTCTCTGACACTTTCTTAAGACCGGTACCACGGTCTCCATCCCTTAATCTTCGTCCAATATGTCTGGGAGCTCAACTGAGGGCGACGAGGCAGCCCCTGACTGTCCATGTTATCTTCTTTCTCTTTCTCTGTCCCTTCCTGTTCTTCCTGTTCTTCGTTTTCGTTGCTCGATTTCTTCAAGGCTTGGAACACGGGACAGGAACAAGGAAGTACCTGGACGTTCACCATTTCTCGAACATGTTGGACATAGCGATGGGCATCTGGATATCTGGTGACGAAATCTTTCACATCGAAGACATCGCGTAGCTCACCAATAACGAGCATCCACGCATCGGTCGTAGGGTCGGCTATGCTCCAAAATTCAATTTCCTTTCTGTCTCGTTTTTTTTGTGCCTTTCTTCTTTTCTCGATGAACGATCTTGCATGCACCTGCGTAACATTTTTTAAAGCAAAGTTGCACTTTAGGAGCTCCGCGACCTTAGCCATATAGCGTCGGTTGTTCGTCACCCAACATGACGGAGTCGAAACACGTGCACCAAACGATCCTTCGTCGCTGTCGTCGGGGTCATTGTTGACTTCGTGGTCATGGCCTTCGGCGGAAGATCGACACGTTTGAGCTGTAGTCACGGGTGGATTGGACGATTCTGCTTCGTTGTCGTCGTGGTCTTTGTCTCCAACGCAATCCTGTTCATCAACGCTATCGACTTCGTGGGTGGGGTGATCGGATGTTTCGTCGTCGTTGTTGGTATCGAAACCTCTTTCGTCAATTCCAGTCACACCTGCGAGGGTCACGAAGTCCCGTTCGTCATCATCGGTACTGCTTGGAGGGGGTCTGCTCCGCCTCTTCCTTGACAGACGTCGGTGGGTTGACTCGAGAGCAAAGCTTTGATGTATAGCCTCGTTTGGTGCCGGCGTCGGAAAGATGTCCTCTTGAAGGTCGGTGTGCACAATTTCTTGCAACTTCGACGCCTCGAAGAGTTTTGCGCCCTCGTCGTTTCCGATCGTGTTGTCGACAAAGCGTCCGGGTTCGTACCAAAGCTCCTCCGCATCCACGAGGGCGATGTGTACGTTGATCTCGTTGACCAGCCACGCAACACAGTCCATGGCGTGGTCGTACATCCAGCGGTCGACACCAGGTAGGGTTACGGGCAACGAGATGGTCTCGAAGATGGCAATGCGTCGTTTGACGTTTTCATCTTCTCGACCAAAATCAGGCACGTGATTTGTGGTAATATAAAAAGGGCTGTTGTTCATTACGCACCTGGGCAGCTCGTGTTTCACTGCAGTTACCATCCAGCCTCCCTGCAGTATCGTCTTAGCAAGGTCCGACTGAATGGTGTCAACCGACCACTCGTCGACGAGAACAAGTTGTGTTTCGTCCGTAATCATAGCCCCGGAAAATTGGCGCTCGTTCGTTATCGAAGCCAGATTTCCCGCCGGGATGAGTCGATGGAATATGGAGGCCCAAGATGTCTTTCCCGAATCTTTCGGACCAGCAACGACCAGCTTGCGCACTTTGTGCGGCATCTTTGAAGCCATAAGGCACTGGTAGAATTTGTTTAGAAAGTTAACTCTGGTTTTTAGGTCAGGAAACGAGTTCAGGATTCCTTCCTCGAAATACCGAGGTGCAGCCGGGCTCGCGCAATTGTACGGCACGAATGCTCTGGGCGATATACGTCCACGATCTCTTTCTGCAATTGGGCATAGGCAAAAACGTCGAGCCGACACTTTCAAGCAGTACCCCCCGCTAACTTCGATGATGTCGAGATCGATCGTCAGTTGCTGGACTATCTCGCAGGCTGGATGGGCGAGCACTTTGGACAGGCGAATGAAATGCTTCAACACGTCCTCTCGGATGGCGTCCGTAGCCAACAGCTTGTTTAAGTAGCTTTCCACGTCCATCATCTTTACGAACGTCATCTGTGCCTCGGCTGGCTTGGCATAGATATATCCGCAGTAGAGGGCGTGGTCGCAAAGGTGCATTATTCGTTGGATCTTTTGCAGCGTCGCAGTAAATTCCGACATCGACGTACGGCCGGTAGAGGTGGGGTCACGGTTGACGAGGCTGTGAATCTCCAGCCGCATACCATCAGCTGAAAGTTTAGCTGCGACAGGGTGAAGTTGGTGGGCAAACTCGAGTTCGTTGACGACCACGATACGACAGGCACGCGTGGGATAATGTGTCGGCTGGCTTGGCTGGCTTGGCTGGCTGCTTCCCGCTTCCTGATCCGATGTCTCAATAGACTTAGCGTAACAAGCCGCGTTGGATTCATCGCACATTGTTTGGACGAAGTCGTTGTTGTGGTCCTTCACCACCAGGAACAGTTGCCTTGCCGCATTCTCCATCGTCTGGCATGCTGATTGCTTTGAGCGTGTTCTTATTTCCGAAATGCTAACGTGCATATCCTGCTTATGCAGTTCGGAAAAGATCACATTTTCGTTGCAGGTTGTTGTAGGCCGAAACACGATGAAGTATGCCACGGCGGGATAAACGGTTTCTTTGTGTACGGCTTCGTTGTTGTTTGCTGCATGGTGCGGCCTTTTTGCGTTGGAAGTCAAAGCCGTGACACACGAAAAGAAAAACTGTACTCCGTCGATACTCGCTATCACATCGTCGA
This sequence comes from Himantozoum antarcticum, assembly GCA_027564295.1. Taxonomy (NCBI): domain Eukaryota; kingdom Metazoa; phylum Bryozoa; class Gymnolaemata; order Cheilostomatida; family Bugulidae; genus Himantozoum; species Himantozoum antarcticum. The sequence continues at coordinate 8,823 of JAOQGN010125969.1, forward strand.
GTTCCAGTCGTTTTGAACATATCTGTTCTGTGGCCAGCTCTAAGTCGTCTGCCGTTACTCGCCATACCGCTCGACAAGCAACCGCTATGAGATCGTTGGTAATCTGTTCGTAAAAAAAGAGAGAATAGTTGAAAAGCACTTGCCTATATATAGTTGTATACAGAGAGGTAAAGGCGTCGACAAAACAAAAAACACTGACTTACCAAGGTTAAGACGTTTGCTCGAAGTGAGTGTTGAACTGTCTTCGAGTCAAGTTCCTTCGCAGGACGTTTCCGAAACATGACCTCTTTTCACGTTGATAACCCCTCGAAAATCCTATCTTTGCCGATTTTATACAGTTGTGATTTGCATAACCTTTTCGCATGCATAACTAATGTGTCAAAAGAGAACGAAATTTTCGACTTTGGTTGCTGTCATTTCCTTATATTTTTTCCCATTTGTTCTGTTGTTTGCTGTCGTATTGTTCGCTGTTCTTTTGTTTTTATGTTAAACCATCGATAGGAGAGTTGTAGGCTTTCATTCCGTTTATGATTATCCACTTAACAAAATATCCCGTGCCGTTTTGCCCAAATGGGAGTCAAATTCAAATTCCCGTTCAAGTTTGGCAATGCTTTGTTTTGATTTCAGGAACGATTCCTGGGGGAACTGTTTGTACCGCTTATGTTTCGGCACTCCATGCGAATTTGTTCCGTTTCAATGGGAACGTGTCTAAGCGGAACAGTTCGTTCTCATTTCAGTTCGGGAACGTTTCGTTCCGCTACTCGAAAATAGGAACGTGCCTAATTTGGGAACAAGTCGTTCCGCATCTCCCAGACCGCTTGAAATAGCATCTCGTCGTTCCTATTTAAAAGGATCTATTTGTTCCCTTTATGTTTTGTGATAGGAACAATTGGTTCCACTTCAGAGGAACTGCTTGCGCAATAATTTTAAATAGGCCCTTTGTTGTTCCTCTTTTAAGATGTTTTTTTTAGAGGAATTTATTTTCTATAATAGAAATAATTAGCCAGTCAGTCATTATAGGTTTATAACGTTGATATATATATATAGCCGGAGAGAGAGTTACGCCTCGTTCTATTAAAAACTCCGTTTGAATTTTCAGTTTTGACTAGGAACGATTGGATTTTCTAAATGAACGATATAGCGATGTATATGTTGTTGATATTTATTTACAATCATGTATGCTTCGTTCTTTGAAAACCGCCACTAGTCTCAATCACTGTTTAGACTACATCAGTGGATTTTCTAAAAGTACCGGTCATGAAAACAATCGAGTGATTTTCTTACACGGTTTAAGCATTTATCATTGTATTCTGAATACAGAATATAATATATATAGACTGACATATATACATATATATCTATTATAGTTATTTTAGAAAACTCGTTCTCTCTGATTCGAAACTGAAATTTCAAGCGAGGTTTTTAAAGAACGAGGCATACACTATATATATGCACACTGAATGATATATAACTTACCCATCTATACATCGTTCTTTTAAGTGTGTATTTTAAGGAAACGATGAATGGATATGTTATATCTTCCAGTATATATGCATGTGTGTATGCCTCGTTCTATTAAAAACTCCGTTTGAATTTTCAGTTTTGGCGAATAAACATTGGGTTTCCTCAAATAACGATATATATATGGGCTCCGTTTCTTCGTGTACCGGACACAGAATTTTAGTACTGTATAACACTGCCTCGTTCTTTAAAAAATCCCGTTTATTTTATCTAGGATATGTTTATTTTATCTAGGATATGTTTAATTCCTGAATTGGACAATTCCAGGCCATAAATAAACGGGATTTTTTAAAGAACGAGGCAGTGTTATACAGTACTAAAATTCTGTGTCCGGTACACGAAGAAAGAGCCGAATTTTGCACAACAGATAATAACTGGAATACTGACTTCCGTTAATGACTTTAGTAGTCAGCCTCCAGTAATATTAAAATTCAAATTGAGTGGTGTTTGCAACCACCATCTTTCTTTGGCTACATGTCAGAAACTGGACAAACGTTTTTGGTCACCTCATTGAAAGAAATTTCATTCATAGTGAAACACACCTATCTTGGGTGTGTGATTTGGTTGAATATTTAAAAAACAATGTAGTATGTCAATATTCTTTGCCATTTGACTTACACATCCGTACTGTGTGTCAGGAGAAAACAGAAAAAATTGTGACAAAAAACGTTTGCCCAAGACTATATAATATTACCCAGTAATATTAATCTGGATGCAGCTATTGTTCAATATAGTAGATTTTCCCAAATTCAACTAAATACAGTGCACACAAAAATGGTTTTAAATCTAAGTTAGGGGACTAAAAATGTAATGTGAAGTATACTCCAAACTCCACTTGAAGCCATCATGACTTAAAGTTATGCTTTTCTGTTTGCTTATATTTTGTGTAACATTTTTTAAATTTTTACAAGGCAAGTTCCCATATACATGTAGCCTGGTTGGAATATCAATTATACAAATTTGTATATTTTGAAAAAAATCTTCCTGAGAAGTGGCCATCATGCACCTCTCGTAATGTCTAAAAGTGCATGTCAAAATTGATCTTACATTTAAATATTTATAACGTGCATGATTATTGTATGACTGATTAAGTCATGCAGTACCTTCATCACTTCCAAGATGCCTTGTTATCATAAAACATGGAGAACACAAGGCAGTAACCCTTATTTATTTATTATACTAGAGTGGGTTGTATAAACTTATAAAGCCTGGATAAGTCGTTATCCGGTGGATAACTCGCTACCCACCGGATAACTTATAACAAACAAATAAGACTT
>JAOQGN010126080.1:0-11618 GCA_027564295.1 Himantozoum antarcticum
AGAATGATACGTTTTGTGAATTATATTCCCAGGGTGGCTCAAACCACCCAGAGGGCTCAGCCAAATCCACCTTTTACACTATGTAATACAATATTTACAAATTTCTGTAATCCATGAATCGATTATTGTATTTTTATCTCACTTTATTGAGAATTTGCTTTTATTGCTTTTATTGCTTTTATTGCTATTATATTCGTTTTTATATAAAATTAGCATTGTCTATAAATTAATACCTGCGATGTGGATTGGTACGTAGCACTATTTTATTATCTTTTCAACTTCCAAGATCTGAATTCCAGACCTTGTGAGGTGTATACTCAGTAGCTGGTGAGGTGCTGGAGGTAGGCCAACAGCGTTGTAGGCCCTATATATAGATTTATATATATACATGTACTTTGGGAACCTAAGCTAGCCTTTCTATAATAGCGAGCGTGTTGTTATTTTTATGAATATGTACCCTATATTAATGTCACATCGATTATAAAATTGGTTTTATAGGTTTTCTATGGTTTCATTACTAACCATTTATTTACTGGGTGTTTACGTTACTGAGCTTTGGAAAGCGCAGGCAACAAGGTGCATGCTTATGTAGGTAATTATTCTCTCTTGGTTTTATTTGTACCTTAGCATTTCTGTTATACGAAGGGTGCTAACCTGTATCATAAATATATTTTACTCTAAAGCTATCTCATTCATTCCACCCTTACCTTCCTATAAATATGTATTTCCTCACCTAGGAGAAGTACCATACTAAATAGTTAATGTTTTACGGTGATGAAGCCTTTTAAGTTGCACGGTTTCATATGCCTTTGTATTGTGAACTAAATAAGAGGGTGATGGACACATTTTAAATTTGTTCATTTTATATTAACCGTGCTCTGTTGGAAGTGAAACAACACATCTGTACATACAATTATATCTGCAACAGACGTACATGCATACATGATGCATTACATCACAATGCATGATACTCAGGGTTGGGTCACATTAATAATTTAATGCGATAATGACTTGCATTAGTCATTAAATTACTAATGACTAATTTAATGACTAATGACTTTTGTTAATGGTCATTAATTTAATGACCTCAATTATGCAATATTTATAATCTTAGCATTGACAAATTTAATGATAATGAAGATTTCTCTTGGCAGTAATGACCAATTTGTTGACCTATTCAAGTTTGATGACTGGCGATAATTTATTGACCTCGGTAATGAAGATCTCTCTTGGGCAGTAATGACCTATTAATTGACTCATAGCATTTGCTAATTATGCTTTAATTTAATGACCCAACTAATGCAATTGCTATGTGGAACTAATGACCAATTTAATGACCGAGGAAAGTTTAATCAGCTGTAATAACTTAATGACCATAGTAATGAAGATGTTAGTTGGATAGTAATGACTAATTTAATGACCACCTGGAATAACTAATTGAACCCAACCCTGTTGCCTAGTGCCTACAGTATTGGTTTAATAGTATATAAGTATTATAATAGTATTTAGTATAGTACATTACACTCGAGTTTTCTTTTCAGTCAGTGGTCAAGCATAACTATTATCATAGAACTCTAATAACAATTATTATTAATTAATTAATATTAGTAATTAATTAATTAATTATTAATAATTAATTAATTAATTAATTAATTAATCAATAATATTGTTACTAGAGTTCTATGAGTATTATTGAGCTTAGATAACACAATAAACACTAAACATGCATGTAAAACACTAATTAACTACATTGTACACCATGATAGTTGCTAAAGATGGGAAGGCAGCTCCTCCCCGCCGCCCCTATATCTACCCCCATAGGTAAATGTACATGTGCTGGGTATATATCTTCATAGATATATGCATTACTATTATTGTTAGTTGCAAATCAGCAACATTATTGTTGATTATTGGTTAATGCCATGTCATGGCATTAAGATTCATTTATTGCAAAATTAATTTTCTTGAATAATTCACAACAAATTCAAGTTTGGAGTCAATAGAGGCTAATCCACTGCAAAAAATAACAACGATATTGGCATCAGCAAGACCACCGATCTGCGGTAAGACACAATAAATATGTGCTATTTTGATAGTACATATACTGGAAATGGTGATTGTGTGAGAGTTGAAATAATATCTGGTATCATACTATGACTAAGAAGTAAACATCAGCTGAGCAAAGTGGAGTTGGTGAAACTTGCTCCTTTTAGAAATAACCAGTACGCTAGGAACGAAACATAGGCTAAAAGGTTGTCTTTCCCTGATATGGTGTACTATCGTCTCAAACTGAAATCCCCAACCAGCTATCTTACAATTAAGCTAAGCTTAAATGTGCCTCACTGCACCTATTAGCACAGTCATGTTAGTAGTTCTATTATTTCAAATAAAAAGAAGAGGCCCTGAGAAGAGGTGACAATAGTGTATAGAAATACAGCATATAATACAGTGTATAGGTTTACAGAAAACCACAACTTCGAAACGTCAAAAAATTGTTTGCATGTTAGACAAGAGCAAAACTACAATTACAGGTATCAAATTGAAATAAATAATTAAAGAAAAAAGTCTAAACGAATTCAAAATCTAGCAACGATGGGAATAATACATGTTTAATGTTTTCAGCGGTGAAAAATTACTGATATTTTCACTGCTGAAAATGCCAAGAATTCGATATGTTGCTGCTAACTATTGAAAACGGGAGTTGAATGCATACTGCACTTATGCTCCCCTTATTGTAGGCCTACCGCAGTGACTAAATTATAATTATACAGATACAGATATCTTACCAGAACTTATCCAGATGAGTGAAAATCAGAGGCTGTATGCTGTGTGTGATATAAATGTGTACCCTTTGCACAGTGCTGCATTTAGTGTGGTAATGCTGAAAGACAAGCAGGCCACATTAGTAATATTGGTGTCTGCTGGTGCTTAAAAATATGTTGTGAGGGGAGTGAATGTGCCTGAAGAGGTTGATGAATCAGTTAAGCAATCTGATTGGATGAATTAAGAGGAATGTGAGACTCAGAGCCATGACTGTAAGGGCTTATGGGGGTTGGGCAGCAGATGAGTGTAGACAAACATTTATTACAGTTGTTTTAGATATGACAGGGTTTACCCTATAGCATGAGTTCACAAGCCATCTGTCGGCATGCGAGGAAAACGACCGCTGAAGGCTTGAGAACCTAGGCTAGCTTTACCAAATGTAGAGGTTTGCAGAACAGCTTTACATAATGATTTATATGATGATATAAATATCTGCGCTAACCTATGATAATAGCTGATGACATTCAAGTTAGATGTTATGTACTTTTGTCATTATGTAATATACATGATATTTTAATTCCAACCCTGCATTTCTTTGCATGCAACATCATATAATTACTTATTGTTTTATATATAGATAATATTCATTATACCAGTTTAGATTTATATTGTAATTATAAATGTATAACGATATGAACAATTTTAATCACAATGATAGGGGATAAATCGATATCTCATAACACTTCAATTATATGTACATTGAAGTGTGATGAGTGTAAAGTTGGAGTGTAAAACTAAACTCTTGAAGTTTCTTGATGGTCAGCAGCTCAACACCGATAAGATCATGTAGCAGATTGAAGACAAAAACTTGCAAATTTATAAATAAGTCTGTTGGTTGCAGAAGAATTGCTAAGTTTAGTTTGCATCAGACCGACTCCAGCACCGATTCTGTCTAATTTGATCTATATGTACTTCCCAACTCATCTAAATTGGCCCAGTTTAAGTAGCGAAATGACAAGAGGGCAAGAAGGATTTTGAGTTATTCTTCTTTCAAGTGTATCCAATTTGCCTACGAGCATCATATGAATATTACTTGTAGACTTTGCAGAGTTGTAGATAAGTTGGTTGAAACCAAACTGTGCGGGGCTTCATCCGTCATGTCGGCCAGTCTTTGGGATCACGTGACCGCAATCTGCCCAATAGCATTGGCGATGCTTATTAATTTTCTTTAAACCTGGTGAAATATTACTCACAATGGGTGATGGATTCATTTGCAGTTTCCTTGAATTAAAATAATAAAAATGTAATAAATTAAATAAATAAAATAATTAATATAAATGAAATATTCAAAAGATTGAAATAATAAAATTAAATTATGAAAAGATGTCGGTGAACTGAAATATTTCTTGCTTTTCTTTTCTTTTTTTTTTGTTAACTAACAAATTTGACAATTTATCACTGCTTATTATATATAGAAGAATCTACTGTTGCAATTAAATTCATTTTGTTGCATGAATTATCTTTGCACATACTGCCACATGAAAGTTTAAATATAGAAAACGATTGTCTTGTTGGTCCAGAGAAGCAGAGAAGCAGAGAAACAGAGAATCCCAGTCATCTGTCTCTGACTATGAATCAAAGAAATCGGAAACATTTGACTGAGACAGCATATGTAAACTCAACCCATGGTATGCATCTGGCAACGGACAGCTGGCAACAGACAGCTGGCAACGGACAGCTGGCAACAGACAGCTGGCAACAGACAGCTGGTAGTGGACAGCTGGTAGTGGACAGCTGGCAACGGACAGCTGGCACCGGACAGCTGGCAACGGACAGCTGGCAACGGACAACTGGCAACGGACAGCTGGCAATGGACAGACGGTAATAGACAGCTGGTAACAGACAGCAGACAGCTTTTGCAATTCCTGGATAGCTGTCATTAAATATGAATATAATTTGTCCCCTGGCTTTCGGCAAAGCCATTTTATTACATTTTAAAAAAAACAACTTGATAATAGAAATGTATATTGTTGCTCATTTCGATGTCCATTGTCAATATTATTCCTAATATCGTCAATCGACAGTAATATCGATCGTCCACAGTTACTAATATCATCATGTGATTCCTTCAACAATATATTTTAACTGGAATTAATCTCGGATTAATACATGTAGCTGTAGCGATACCTGATTTGCTTGCTACTGGGGAAGCTGGAAGGCTAACTGACAGCTCTAATCAGGTGCTCCCACTCTTGACTTAACTCCCCGGTGCCCCCTGTCTAGCTCTAGATTACCCTTGTTTATCTTAAAGACTTTCTTAGTGTTATAGCATTAAGCATCATCATATCACGCTAAGCAGCTAATTATAATAAAGAATGGCATTATAATGTCTTCGGTTTCAAGTTGACAGTTATAGTGAGATGAAGACGCTGAATTAGTTAGTTATATGGTGGAGACTGCCATCAACTTAAATATGATATCAGTAATTAGGATAATGCCCTAATAAAATATAACAATATTGTTTACAGTTTGATATAAAACCAGTCTCAGTGGTTTACGTTACAACTGGCTAACCTGTTACAGCATTAGCTTCTGGAGTGGTTTACTTCAACATTCCACTCAATTGCTGAGAACATTAGGAGCTATCTACACCTGAGAGGAGACAACTCAAAGTGCATGTTGCTGTATGGTATCGATGTAAAAGATAATTAGACTTTATCATTCTGGAAAACTTTCCTTCGCATTATGTCATATACTGATGATAATAAAGGTAGTTTCATTGTAAACTCATTTAGCAGCGGCAGCAGCATGCCTTATGTGATTCAAACTGACAGTTTCATTTAGGCTTTTTTTCAAGGGAAAAGAATAGGCAACATAGAGTAATGTTAAGGAACCTGCATTTACCTGACCAAACCTGGTCAGATGATTCCAGATATGCCATCTAATTAAGGCAACTGTTTAAATAAGTTTAGTGCAATTTCTATGGCATTCATTTCAAGGAGTTTCCAAAATCAACCCAACCCAAATCCCCAAACTTCATACCCCAAACCCCAACCCCCAGCTCACATATTTATTGGAAGATGATGTTTGGGGATTGGGGATTGGGGTTTGGGGTTGGGCTGGTTTTGGAAACCTCCTTAAAATAAATCCAAAAGAAATTGCACCGTTCAAATATACTGGTATGTGGGTGTGGTTACAGATATGGGAGTATGTGTGGTTACAGATATGGGAGTGTGTGTGGCTTTTTAGAATTGCACCCATGTTCTAGCCATTTTACTGGAGAGAGAAAGCTTGAAGAAACACATACATTTAAGTTCGGAGGATTGTTTTGATTGTGTTAGTTCAACACCACATTGTGCATGTATAAGGTGCATATGGTATTTTTGATGGAGGGTGATAATCAATTTTAACGTTTTGATAATATTAAATTGAGGTTGTAATTGTGGACAGCTGGAAAATGCTAATTAATGTCCTGGCAAGTGAGACATTATAAATTACAACCATTCCACATTCTGATATTTAAAGGTCAAATAATTACAAAAATGTTGTCATTAAATATTGTGTGCAACTATGGATGGAATACAACTAGCTATAAGGAAATCATGGCCTTGGTACTTTGGCTAGTCACATGGCAAGTTATATCATGGCAGGGACTGCTATGATGTCACAATGGCAATCAAACGGAAATATCCAATTTTCAAAATGCTGCATCCGTAAAAGTATTGTACTTAGATTTGATTTTCTTCTGTATGTTTATTGGGACGAACATCTAATAAAACCCATCTCCGCCTGATTGTATTTTGATCGAACTTATTTTTGGCACATTTTACGCGCTTTGACTTCTAATAATTTATTTATCCATGTGTGCTACAACACATCAGGCCACATTTTCACCTCGTGCAAGAACGCGGACAAGGAATAGTTGTCTGCCCCCGTTTTCTTTGCCCACCTTCCGAAGGTGGGCAAATAAAATGAAGGGCAGACAACTTCGCCTCGTCCACGTTCTTAGACTAGTTTTCACCATATATTTATATGTATATTTATATATAATATAACATTTTTTATTCAGTGTGTAGGCTCAGCTCTCCCTGCTCAACCCTGCTCTTCAGTAATAGAATTTTAGAATATGAGGTGGTGAGAGTCTGGCTGAGATCCCCCTTATTGTAAGATTGAGATGGGGAAACTCTGGCTGACATACTTTAGCAATATTTCTGTTAGAATAATTTCCTAATAAATTGTTTTTACAAATATGGTAAGTCTTGAGACTCATGAGAGTTTCCCCACATTCCAGCCACAACTCTCAAAAAAGTTTGAGGAATAGCAATTAGCAATAATATGCTCAATATATAATAAGCTACAATGTTGAAGCATGTTAATAGTCCATAGCCACTTCAACTTAGTTCCTTTTCCAGGAAATGAATTTCGGTTTGCATTGTGAAGACCTTTGACTCTGTATCTTTCTTGTAGCACTTAGACTCTCTAAAGGGAAGGGTGCTTTGTTATAGAACGGTAAGTCAAGAAATATATATATAACTACATGCTATATAGCCGGCATCTGTACGGAATGATGTAATTATGACATCACTTTATACAGTGTTATGCAATTATGACATCATTTTGTACAGCGCGATGTAATTATTAGCCCATGGAATAACTTCAACTCTCAATCATGCACAGAGAGAGCTTTGGGCAAGGAATCTTGCCCGAGGAAGGGCACTTGAGAGGTTAATGTTGTGTGTGACTGCCAGATAGGTGTCTAACCCAGCACAGGTCCAGCACTTGCAAAAACTTGTTGGAAGGTCGTGACATTACTTAAACTAAGCTGACAACTAACCAATTCTGTCATTCCATCTTTTGAGAGAAATCCAGCAAAATTGGGCCAGCATAAATGGCAACCTGGAGACGGAGCAAGACGGAGCAAGACGGAGCAAGACGGAGCAAGACGGAGCAAGACGGAGCAAGACGGAGCAAGACGGAGCAAGACCCAGCAAGACCCAGCAAGACCCAGTAAGACGGTTCTAATTGGAGGCAAGATGTTTGAATGGTTCATCTATCATGTTGGCCAGTCTTTGTGATCGCAATTTTTGCAATTAGCAATATTTGCAATCTTCACAATGGTATTGGCAATGCCTATTTATTTCTTTAAAATCTGTCAAAATATTGTTAATATTACTAATTATAAAATAATTATATTACTCACTATTTGCATGTGACACTTGTGCAATGTTGTTTTTTGCAGCTTTGTTGTTGTGGAAAACTTGTTGCTGAGCTAAAATATTTTTTGTATTTATTTTTGATTAGTTAGTTAACTTGAATATTCTATCTTATATATTTATGTTATAGCTATATTTACATATTCATTGCTACATACATAGTACGCATGTAGCATTACTACATGTGTTTGTAGTAAGAATTGAGAAAGTTTTGCAATTACATTAATTTTGTTGCATGCATTTGCACATACCTAGTGCAAACTAATGGACAATTTCAAAATAGAAAATAATTTTCTTTTCGGTCTAACGAAATACTAAACCGAGAGAATACTAGTCATCGGTTTCCGACTATAACTCAAAAATAGCAAATCTTTAACTGCGACTGGGGCGGCTGAATGTAAACTCTACTTCACCTTAATTATATAACTTACATACATAATATCCCCCACTTCCCTATGCTATATAAATCTTGATTAATTTTACATGACAAGATAACATTGATAGTTACCATGGGGATGCAGTGAGACTGCAATGAAGTGTGCAACATGTTCCTTTTGTGATCTTTAGAGTACCTCTAAATGATATTAGCAACAATTGAAAGGTTTAGTTATGTTTGGTTAGTGGTTCGTGGTAATCCAATAGCTGAACTAGTCGAGGAAAACCTTGACTAGCTCAGCTTCCGATTGGCATCAGTATTTTGCTGCCAATCGGAAGCAATACAACTTTAGGGTTTATAATCTTGCCAAAGCATTCATGAATTTTTAGCTAACTTTCTTTGCTGTAGTGGGAAATAAACCTCAGGATCTCACAAATGAGGCCTCATGATCTTACCCACCCACCCAACCATCCCATACCATACCATATCTCTCACCCAACATCCCATCCCATATCTCTCACCCAACCATCCCATCCCATATCTCTCACCCAACCACCCCCTCCCATATCATTCACCCAACCATCCCATCCCATATCTCTCACCCAACCTTCCCTCCCATATCTTTCTCCCAACCATCCCATCCGATATCTCTCACCCAACCATCCCCTCCCATATCTCTCATCGAAACCATCCCATCCCATATCTCTCACCCAACCATCCTCTCCCATATCTCTCACCCAACCATCCCATCCCATATCTCTCACCCAACCATCTCATCTCAAATCTCTCACCCAACCATCCCATCCGTATCTCTCACCCAACCATCCCATCCCATATCTCTCATTTCATAATTGCATAGGTTATTCTTTCAAAAATATGATCTAGCCATGGAAGAAAAATATTATCGCAGAATAGAGGGTCTCATAGCGCTGTCAGTAACTCATAGATTCCTTCATGTGCCCATATTCTTTTGTTTATAGCAACCTTTTACCTGGGCGTGCCTTGCTTTGGTGAAAGTATTGGAGAAGGTATACAGCCAGTTCTAGCTCACACGAGTTCAATAAGTTCAACACAAATCCCTGCCCTACACAATGCTCTGTACATCTCAGCTAGCTCTGAGATTGGATTACCAATTATAAAAATATCAGCTCTGTATATCTCGCTCTGGAGAAATAAATAATGAACTACCATTTACATAGAAGAGAAGAGACAACTCTAAATTTTCTTGTCATGGTGAAATTGTTTGAGAATTCCCAAAATAATTATAAAGATGATTTCGGCTAGCAGTACACGATGAGGACCAAGTACGTGAAGCTAGGCTCATATTAAAAGCTTCATGTGTAGGCCTACTGTAGCATATGTAGTAGAGAATAATTTGCTAAAATATGTTCACTCAAAAACCGTTCTGTAGAAGTTAGAGTCATTTATCAATTATCATTACACATTGATACAATTGCATATTCTGCGTGTCCTATTGCCATGGGCTATTGTCCTATGGGCAGGTATGGTAGGTGGTAGGTATGGTAGGTGGCAGGTATGGCAGGTATGGTAGGTGGTAGGTATGGCAGGTATGGCAGGTATGGCAGGTATGGCAGGTATGGCAGGTATGGCAGGTATGGCAGGTATGGCAGGTATGGCAGGTGGTAGGTATGGCAGGTATGGTATGGACAGTATTGCCATCAACAGGCTAAAGTTAGCCTTGGCCACAAGGACCAATTACTGGGACAATTGGATCTTTGTAGTCAAGGTCATGCAAAGTTGCAGGTTATTAACATATGACTGTAACAGTAGCCCATGACATGTACAGTTTGTTATCGCTGGACAATTTTGGCTATAATAGTGTATGTAAATAGTATAATTATTTCACTAAACAAATTAAGGGATAACAAAATCTAACATTGTTGTGAGATTTCCAATGGTTGAGATGAGACCCTGCAGTATCCCCACCCCACCACAGAGGGACCTTGCAGTATCCCCACCCCACCACAGACGGACCTTGCAGTACTCCCACCCCATCACAGAAAGCCTAAAGATTGTAATCATGTCACAACTCTGCATAGGCAATCTATTGGTGTAAACATAACTTTGATGCTGACATTTGAGAACATAATTGCTTTAAATCACAACGTAGTTAGCCTGTATTTCAGTGCTTCATTTTCAATGCACATTGGTCACCAGTGTCATCATATCTTGTTTGAACTTTAGCTAAAAATTTGCCAAAGAGCTGCTCTAAGACCTAGGCCTACTTGTTATTTAATTGTTTTCATTGATGATTATAATAATATAGACATTAGGCCCCCTCCTTTAGCATACATCTCCACATAACCATATTATAGATTCATAACCATTACAAATGGTTGCCTAAAGTCTCAGACAAAGATTTGAGACTTTTTTGACTAAAGTTGGTAAAGGGTCTCCCAGGTTTCTCAATTTGCATCAACCTGATAAACAACTGTTTTATGTAATTATTTAAATTAGCCGTTAATAAGTACTAGATACTTTCCACAATTTGATTGTAAAACTGTCTGTAGATTCCGAATATGCATATTATAATCACAGGAAAGATAACTTATTCAAACTAGTTAATAAAATTACAAACAAAAATTTTTAACTTATCAGTTATAACTTTATCATATTTTCATGTAACAGAACTGCAAAGAAACCTATTGCACAAGTGTTACACTAACATATCAAGTCATAATTCAACAGATTCAAGGAGATGATTATGCATCGCCAATATGATTGAGCAGCTTGCACCCACATGATCACATTGGCATATGAACTCAACACTGTTGGGCTGTACTGTAGGGTTCAGCTTCCGCTTTTAAAATCCATCTTGCTCTGTATCGGCTTTACACTGGCCCACTTTGGACGTATTTCCTTCAAAAGCTGGAATTGGGAATGGAATCTATCTGATGTAAGCGCTGCTTTACTCCGAGTGCATAAGCCAGTTATATTTAACCTGTATCTACACTGTTATAGGCTTTACTAAAGTGCATAGACAATTTAGACGGAGGATAGTGTGACACTTCAGAGTTGAGATACTGGGCAGCAAAGTAGGTCATACATACTATAATCAGGTCAGTAGATATTACAGTATACATGTATATACAAATAGAGATATAAAGCTGATATATTTGTTTATAGAATTCACCTTTGAATGCCCATCACACACAAATTAGAGCATATAAATGATACGCATTAGCAGGCTTTCAACAAATTAAACTGAAAATAGCGAATTGCCTGAAAATTAAAGAATTTAATCG
>JAOQGN010126301.1:0-11617 GCA_027564295.1 Himantozoum antarcticum
ATATTGTATGCCAAGATGACTAAACACTAAAATATAATAGGCCTACTATGATGGAATCCTGACACTTCTAAAATTACACTTGGAAATAGTCTACTCCTAGATTGCGGTTTGGGGTTTTATAGGTGCACATAGTTGGCCCCTGTCTAGTGCCTTAGGTTCTTAGTCATTTTCAAACAGTAATTTTCAAATAGACATGGATTCACTATGATACCTATAGTCTTAGTCTATACTATTACTATATCTACTTGTCTCTGGTCCAGAATCAACATCTCTGCACAGCCACTCAAACCAAGGAGTTGAAAATTTACGCTATAACTCCTTATTCAAACAGAATGGATTTTAATTACTCACATCACACCACAGTCACCCAAATTAGTTGGAAGGGTGGGGGAATATTTCCTACTCTCCAAGTTGCAGTGGCTGTGCAGTTACTACCCCTGGAAACCTGCTTACAACATATTACCTTGTCAATAGACAATATCACATTTGACTTGAAGTGTAACTACTAGCTACTAAGTAATAAATAAATATAACTATAATTGCTTGTTTACTGTTGCCTCCAGTAGTCCAGTATGTAAAATGCAAACTGCATAAAATGTAAAATATAAAACGCACCTTCACTAACTAATCCTAGTTAGTACCAGCTGGCCACTTATTGTATTTTTCTTTGTAGCTGGAGTTTTCACGGCTGTAAGCCCCGTTGTGATTGGGTAAACCATATATATATAATTCCAAACCCCAATCAATAATCAGATAACATAGTTGAAAAGTAAAAAAAGCGAGAAAACTTCAGCTACATAGAAAAATTCTTACAAATTATTCTTAGCTTAAGTCTCATTTGTTTACCTTGAGTAGTGTTGTGGTTGTGTGCTTGGACAGCCTTAATATGTTATTAGGCATGTTAAAGATGGTGATAATGGACTCACTTCAAAACTTTGGAAGGAGGAAGAGCAGACAACTTCAAATGTAGTGTCTATTCCCATTATTATAGTTTCTTCTGTTGCTATCAGGGCAGAGTTTTATTTCCCCACCGGTGGGGAAATAAAACTCAACTCCTTGATAAGGGATTCAATTCCTGAGTTTTAAATATCTATGTATAATATGTGTGATATATAATATAAATGTAGATAATAAATATTATATATATATATATGTGCAATCAAAGAGTTGTAGAGTTTCCCTTCAACTCCTTGATTCAACTCCTTGATGATTCGAATACATGTCTATTCGAAAATGGCTGTTCGAAAGTGACTGAAAACCTAAGGTACTAGATGGGGGGGGGGGGGCAATTATGTGCGCCTATAAAGCTCCAAACCACAATCTAGAAACAGACTAGTTTAAAGTGTAATTTTTGAAGTGTCAGTATTCCGATGATTCAACCCCCTTCAACTCCTTGATGCAATACAAGATATAATATGCGTAGTACCACTACTCTTATGAAATAATATACAGTATATTATTTCATAAAAGTAGTGGTACTACGTATATTATATATGGTATTGCATATATATAATACATATAATACATAATACGTAGCGGTGTATTATATACTACTACTACTACATACTATCATCATCATAGCTTCTTACAAACATTTCTGGTAGGAATGTACCATATCTTAGCTCTGTGGCCTGCTTCCATTGGATCCCATAAGCAGGGCTACAAATATCCTTGCTTCTGCTTGCAAGGCAGGGGAACAACAAAACTGCAGTGCTAAAATGTGAGGTCGCGGACTGGTGATTTTTGAGATTTAGAAAAATAATGTAGGCGGAGAAGTTGCCTTCTCCACAAAAGTACTTTCTGTCCCAATCCGTAATCCAGAATCTAAGCTATGCTGGAAATCGCCACTACTGCAACTAAATGCCAAATGTGGGAGTTTTAGTAAGGGTTACCATGCTGAGAGAGATGTTATCTTTTCAATTTATAACATGTTATCATGTTTTCAAAAGACTAGCTGGCCCTAGCTGATTGTACGTGACAATATTGTGATCATGTATGCTATTTGTTGCAATGCTCATCATTATTTTGGCGAAATAATGATTTCTCCCACTATTTCAAGAAACTTAGTAATGATAATGGCAGCTATTGCTCAGCAGAATGTCTCAACACAAAAGCAAGAAGACCTAGAGGAATGGCTACAGTCATGTAAACAAACTTGGATAGAAATTGTCAATAATGATCTAAAATTAATATATCTCACTATTGAGTAAGGCAAGCTCTTATAGTACTATTATACTCACACAAGATCAAGTCCAGTCACTCCTATGGGAGGGTGTAATACAAGTAGATAAGGCAGATTGAACAACACAATAATGATGTATTCATTTTGATACACTTACCTAAATGCAACAATGGCAACTATTCTTGTAAAGTATTCGCTCATCATCACATTTATCATTGCACAGCATGTGTTCAACATTATATTTGTTATTCCTGTCACAATTGCAGTGTGGAATTTGCCAAGCACAGTATCACCATAATAAATGCATCAACATTCTAAGTCCCAATGCTATGTCACTATGTGACAACACAGTAGCACTGTTGATAAGGGAAGCAGCTCCCCAAGTGTTGTTGTAGCTTATTACTATTACTACATGTATTACATTGGTGAACCAAGTGGCTTAAGTGGTTTTGAATGATCAGTGGTTTGAATCTCTGTCAAGCTGCTGTGTTTGCAGTTGATGCTGCTACATACTTGTAGCCGCACAACCTGTGGCAATTTGCTGTCTGCAGTTTACTAGTAGAATTCGGGTTTGCAATTGTAAACATTCCTGATATACATGTACATGTATATACATGTACATGTATATTACATGTACATGTATATTACATGTACATGTATATAGGTAGCCTACCTGCAGGTAAAGCTGCCTACCTACCATAGGTAGCCTACCTGCAGGTAAATCTCTAAAACCACTAATATAAATATTACATTATTGTACAATTATAATAGACATCATTAGAAAATCCACAGATGAATAATAAATTAAATACCGAATTACTGGGTAAAACTAATTTAGTTTTACCCAGTAATTCGGCATTTAATTTGTTTTTCTGTGGATTTTATCTGTAGTTGTCTTCATGTGAATTGCTCACATATTCATGCTAGTATATTTCTGTGCAGGCAAGACCGGAGTGTTGCGGTTCGATGACAGAGGTGACAGAGAGGCAGAGTATTCAGTCAAACACTACCAGGAGGGTAAATGGGCGGAGGTGGCTACTATAGAATCAGATGAAGGGCAGCCGTACAAGTTTCAGCAGCAGTTGATCTGGCATAATGGCAAACACCCAAGTGACACTCCATCGTGTGGATTTGATGGGAAAAAGTGTTCAGGTCCATTGATTTCCATCATCTTTGGTTGATAATTTGCTTTGGTCGATATTTTGCATATTTAAAGCATCGCTATCAGGCGATGCTATGCATCTACAATGTTACAATCTTTATTGCTAGACCACAATAAAAGTATTTGTTCCCTACTAGAAAAAAATCAGTTGTAACATTTATTTGCTTATTTGCTAAAAGCTAGTGTCATGTTCTCTACTCTATGCACATTTCTCTATTTTATACATATCAATATTAATACTTTTGAACTTGAATGTTTCAATTTTGCTACTCGGAAATTCACCCCTACTCTGTTCCAAGCTTTCTTTCTGTATACCTACACGGGGGATATTATTTCCTTGTCTTAAGAAAATATTTCAGTACATTCTATACTTGTTCGTATGGATATCTGAAAGGATGACTTATGAGCTTTGAAAATATTCAAGTATATAATTGATATTATAAAAATGTTTACCAAAGCGTTTTTATTTTAGTTTTAAAATTTCTAGCTAAAAACTAATATTTCGATTAGCCAATTATTGTCAGGGTGAATGAAATCTAGATTGAAAATATACTACTCAATCCAATCTAGGTTTCACTCTGACAATGATTAGTAGAGATTGACTAATCAAAATGTTAAGTTTCTAGTTATAAACTTTATAACTGAAATAAAAATGTTTCTTGTAAACCTTTTTATAGTAATACCTTCAGCCCAAATAAACATTATTAAATAATTTATATGGAAATGGGATTTGATATCAAAGAGTGTTTGATAATAGTGCCTTTGCTCCACTGCTTGTAGATATCTATGTCCCATTAGCTACAGTAGGCACTGTAGCGTTACTCATTGGCATTGCCGGGGTGGGGTACTGGTATTACAGGCGCTCTCGGCGTGAGAAGGAGATCTTGAAGAAGTCATGGGCAATAGACAGCGTAGATATCTCAATACTAAGACCGAACATTGCCAGACACGCGTCAGTCACTCCAGAGAAAGAACATGGGCCCCATCCTCGTAAACGTCTCAAACGAATGGTATGGTCTTATTGTATTTACATTTTTGGATCAATGCATAAAATAATGGTAAAATATATAACTAAAAACATAATAATATGTAATATATCAATGGAGTATTCGTTTTTGAGATGTCTGTCCTTGCATGGAGCTTTATTCTAAACCACAACACAGGGGCAGATCTAGGATTTTCACTGAGTTGGTGCCCAGATCAGGGTGGGAGGGGGTGCGAGGGTGAGGTGCGAGCACTCTCTGTGGGTGCATTAGAATTTTTTTCAAATTTGTCATTTTAGAACTATGATCTACTGATATGCACAGAAACAGTATTCGAGTGTCACTTTTGTAAATAAAATTGTGGCAAAAATATCAGAAGCAAGGGATTGTAAGGGGCAAATGGGGAAATGTTCAAAAACTTAATCACAAATTAAATAATGATGAAACTAATAAAAGGTAAAAAAAAAGTATTAAAGAATTTTCTTTTCAATGTTCCAGTTGGTGCTATGGCATCAGTGCAAGATCCGGCCCTGCTGAACGACTCCTGACGTTCTGCTTTTCTGTCTGTGACGGTCACTACTGCCTCTATATACCTCTACTGCTACCACATATGTGTTAGTAAGAGGAATGTGGTGGACATGAGCCTATATCATAGAACAGCCCATGGCCCATGTCAGCACTTTGTATGCTTTTCTGTCTCTCCAGATAGATAGGACACATCACAGTATCACCATCTAGATATTTTAGAAATATCCATCAACTACCACTCCATGTATTCTTTCAGAGAGAAACACAACTATCCAGTTGGTTGTCTGATCATTCAGATATTAGCTGAATCTGATCGTACTCCACACTGACATGAACTGATTTACCTTGTCAAAGTATATCGAGATGTCCAGTACACATCCGTCTACCTGCTTGCCTATCTACCTGCTTGCCTATCTACCTGCTTGCCTATCTACCTGCTTGCCTATCTACCTGCTTGCCTATCTACCTGCTTCCCTGGTGTATTCTGCCAAATAGTATCAGTCAGTTCTTTTAGTTCATTTTCACAACCATTAGCTCCTGAAACCATGTTGTTGGTTCTGGAATTTCATTCCTTGCTGAAAAAATTACCAATTTCTGGGTTAGACTTATAGGTTGGAAATCGCTCTAGACTGGTCTTTTTTAGCACAATGTGTCTTTTGCACAAACAAGCTTCCAAAGTGGTAGTATATAGATGATTTCGTGTATGATTTGCGAGCAACCAATTCAGCTCTGAAGCATTGAACATCTTGGAAGGTAGTTTCCCATTACAGCAAGATGATCTTCAGCATATAAATTCTCAATTACCTGCTCCGAATTACTAGTAGGCCAAGCAAATAACAATTAGTTGTTCCATACTATAATTTATAGTATAAACATTTAAACAAGGTTTCTAACCTTGGCAGAAATGAGACTACAATGTAAAGGTCCCAACTAACGATAACCATACGATTGTAAAGTACATTTGGTAACTGTACGGCTGTAAAGCAACAATTTGTTGTTCAACAGTGTTGTAAGGCATTGATAAAATAATGCTGATTGTTGTCACACATCATTGTTACTTAATCTTGCTAGTACTATTACAGTAACCCATCTTGGCGAGCTTTATTTCACTGAAAAGCTGGAAGATATATTATGAGTTATCTACTCACAGGACACATAACTCCTAAGATTTGGTAATTTTGATTGTAACAACAAAACTTGTCTATACACGCTACTCCACAGTAACCGAGCAAAATTGCACTTGATATTAAAATTATGTTCATTTATGGCGGCATGTATATTTGTTTCGGTAAATATAGGCTTTGTGTTGACTTTAGGCCACCAAGTATTCCCACTCGATGGGTTTCGGCTCAACTTGTAGCTTTGGACAGGTTTCTCTTACAAATATAGATGTGGCCAGATGCAAGTCTGACATTGTAGTGGTGAAGACTCTGATTAGACATTTCAAGATAGATAGACAAACATTGGAAGATTTACAGGCGGTGAGTTATATGTGTAATAGTTATGATGACCAAGTTTAGTCTGTCGTACGTTATGCTGACCTAGGAGCAGTAGGCATAGCTGCAATGGGATTATATTATCAGCTTTTTATAACTCTCAGTGAGTTAGAAGGTGGCGATGTATAATGATGATGAGACTTTCAAAAGTAAAAACATTTAAATGCTTTTAAACTGGGATTTACGTAAGATTTGTTCCCAAATCAAGTTTTATAACTTCCTGGGTCTATTTAGTTGGACTGCTTATATTCTGTGTGTGTGCTCCTCAAACACTGATTAGATAGATACTGAGGCTTTTAAATATATATTTAATACTGGAACATAAATATATATTATATAATATTGCATTATGTTTGATATACGATATATTATATATTACGGAATTATGTAGTTCTCCCATCTAAATCACTCATTCACTTGACAGGCCCCCATATTGCTTATAACCTATTCGTACTGATGCTGATGCTGATGAGATTGTCTCCTATTGCAGTTACATAGCATGAAGAATGACCACATCAACACGTTTATTGGAGCTACCACTGCTGGAGACGACCCTATGGTGCTGATGATATACTGTGAGAAGGGAAGTCTGCAGGGTGTTCTGGAAAATCCAGACATTAAACTAGACTCCATGTTTATCTTATCATTTCTGTCTGATATTTCTAAGGTATTGTGATTATGCTAATAGCGTCCCAAAGTAGGCACAGTGTAGACACAGTGTAGACACAGTATAGACACAGTGTATTCACAATGTAGACACAATGTAGTGGTCACAATGTAGTGGTCACAATGTAGTGGTCATAATGTAGTGGTGACAACGTAGTGGTCATAATGTAGTGGTGACAATGTAGTGGTCACAATGTAGTAGCCACAATGTAATAGTCACAATGCAGTAGTCACAATGCAGTAGTCACAATGCAGTAGTCACAATGCAGTAGTCACAATGTAGCAGCCACAATGTAGAAGTCACAATGTAGTGGTCACAGTGTAGTGGTCACAATGTAGTGGCCACAGTGTAATAGTCACAATGTAGTAGTCACAATGTAGTAGCCACAATGTAGAAGTCACAATGTAGTGGTCACAATGTAGTAGCCACAGTGCTGTAGTCACAATGTAGTGCCACAGTGTAGTAGTCGCAATGTAGTAGTCACAATGTAGTAGTCACAATGTAATAGTCGAAATGTAGTAGTCACGATGTAGTAGCCACAATGTAGTAGTCACAATGTAGTATTCACAATGTAGTGGTCACAATGTAGTAGTCACAATGCAGTAGTCACAATGTAGCAGCCACAATGTAGAAGTCACAATGTAGTGGTCGCAATATAGTAGTCGCAATGTAGTAGCCACAGTGTAGTAGTCACAATGTAGTAGTCACCATGTAATAGTCACAATGTAGTAGTCACAATGTAGTAGTCACAATGTAGTAGTCACAATGTAGTAGTCACAATGTAGTAGTCACCATGTAGTAGTCACCATGTAGTAGTCACCATGTAGTAGTCACAATGTAGTAGTCACAATGTAGTATTCATAGTGCATTAACCACAGAGTACTCTCTAAGTAGTCATTCTGATGCAGGGTAAATGGTTCGAATCTTGTTTTTGCCAAAGAAATTAGAAACTGTCAAAAAGAGAAATGCATTGTTGTTTTTGCGTTAAGCGCACATGTTAATTTACGGCAATCAAGTAATTCTAATAATTATCCAATTCTAATAATTATCCTATGAAATTGAAGTTACTGCCTCTCAGAGGAATCGTCTCCCTCTAATTGTTAACGCCATTGTACCATAGGAGAGCATACACGCCCAACTTTCTAGCAGATTTCACATATATGTAGGTGCATGTTATATAGAAAGGTGAGGGTCGGAGCGGAGCTTGGCGGGATTTTCAATTATCTTTGTCATCGTATACTATTATCAAAATAGAACGTAAACTTAATAGGTGCCTCTACTTGCATTTGGATATGATGAACGTGTGTTAGGATCTGTGAGTTTCCCAAACATTGAGGGATACGTACTAACCCGACCCATCTCAGTTGCTGTAGCGCCTTGCTATAATGCATTACATGTGCATGCATATTTTTCTGGAGCTCTGTATTTTCACATTATCGTGAATTTATGATGTATAAGCAGACGAGCACCTTTGTTTATTTTTAGGGCATGCAGTACCTACATAATTCTAGCATTGGTTCTAATGGTAACCTCAAGTCCACTAACTGTGTCATTGATAGCAGATGGGTTGTGAAAATAACAGATATCGGAATGCTCTGTCAGGGTGGGAAAACTCGCGCTTCAAGTAAAGGGAAAATGTCGGAGGATGATTACTTTGGAGGTATGTATTGGCCTACTTTGCTCTCTGTTATTAATCTGCTATGATGTGTTTGCATTTCTGTTCAGCAATTTTGTGATGCCAAAAGTTCTGGTCTTCTCTAAAGACTGCAGCTGTAGGCTTGACTGTTATACAGGTCTAGTGTGGACTGCTCCTGAATTGCTCAGACTCCACAGAATACCAGTGAAGGGGTCACAGGAGGGTGATATCTACAGTTTTGGTATAATCATGCAGGAAGTGCTCAGCAGGAACAAACCATTCTATAACAATGTGGGATACAGTGAGAACACATACAAAGGTATTACTACCTGCTTGTTTGCTGCACTAGTCTGAGGCTGAGTCTGGTTCTCAGCTAGTTCGAGTCTGAGCCACTAAATTTCCACTAAAGTATTTAGACAACAATTTTCTTAAAAGGTTACTAAAAGTACGCTTGCACCCAGGCCAGGTGAAGTTAGTATTATTGGAATGTAATGTAAATAGCTCAGACAACGGTATATTTCAGTATTGCTTGATGCAATTTTTTTCACATAACTGATCTTGTATCATAAGTTTTTCAACAGATTTATGAATATTCTGAGCCTTTAGCTGACTTAGCCTTTAGCTTTAGAAATAGCATACAACACACTCCTGTTTCAAGCGGGAACATTGACTTTATATAGCATGAGCTTAAAGAGACAGTTATCTGCTCTTACCATCATTGTGGTACTGCTAAGAAAGGCAGATAACTGTCCACACCATGTGGTTGTTATGCCGGTTATTATATTACCTAAGATTATCTACAGTATTTGGATATAGAATAGCTTTAGAACTGCGGATGCCCTTATGTACATTGCTGATGCACTGTGTATTTTATGGTTTATGTCAGCCTGTGGAGCTGGGATTGAAAACTGCACTTGATTTACTGTAGATATAATAGAGATGGTTCAGTCAGGAGTTAGCAATGGATACGTGTGTAGACCTTTACTATTCGAGGATGCCGAGCACGCCTACCCAGACTGTGAGTGGCTAATGTAATATATATCCTACTATATACCCTAATATTTCAATCCTTGTATCTAAAATACAATTAAACTTCTTTTGTAAGAAAATAGTCATTATTTCTTCCA
Source organism: Himantozoum antarcticum (assembly GCA_027564295.1). Classification (NCBI taxonomy): domain Eukaryota; kingdom Metazoa; phylum Bryozoa; class Gymnolaemata; order Cheilostomatida; family Bugulidae; genus Himantozoum; species Himantozoum antarcticum. The sequence goes on from JAOQGN010126301.1 coordinate 9,782, forward strand.
CAGAGGTGATGAACAATGCACAGTTCTAGTCAATATAACATTGGCACTCCATTTCTTCTTTCAGTTTTTTTGTAGTATCAGAAGTTTACATCACAGTTCGTTCATTGCCACACCACGCATAACATTTAGTGACTAACAATACGTGATGGTGTATTAGGAATTATGCTCTCTCTCTCTTCTGTAGGTATGCAGGCTCTGTACGTGCTCTATTGAGCTATATAGCTTTCAAGTTTCCAACTGGTTAGCTCCATTTTCAAAAAATATGATTGCAAGTGTTTTATTGTTGGTTTTGAAAATTATTTTTACAATCCTATTCTGGACGGATGTATTTCCATTGCACTGTATTTGATAGGCGTATTATATTGTTGCATGTAAGTTAAATATAATTGTGATATGCTATGATGTGGCGGTACTCTCGTACCGAGGCAATCGTCTGTGAGTGTATTTAGGACCTTGTGATATGCACAATTATCTGCAGTCCCACGCGATGCATATAGTGATGGTGATAGTGATACATTATTATGGTGATGCACTGTTGTGTATATTTATACACTATTAAGTACATGTATAATTATATTGTCATGCTGTGACCTAACAGGTCCTAGCTGGCCCTCCAAGTACCCAAAGTTGAATGAATTGATGAAATCTTGCTGGGATGAAGACCCTGATAGCCGACCTGCCTTTACTGTCGTCAAGCATAAACTGAAAAGCATCAACGATGGAGGGTGAGAGTACAATTATAATAGCCAACTTATTTGCTTCTTTATTTAAATATTAAAGGTCAAATAGTGACAAACTATGCATTTCATTTTATGAAACTTTGTGTTCAAAAATGTGTTGATGTTATATACTGTACGGACATGAGCATATAAATTGCCAGCAGTCGAAGTGCGAATAATAAGCGAAAATAATAATATGATCAAAATAAATCCAGCCTTTTATAGGTTTAATAGGTTAGGATACAGAAACAACTCTATTGCTTTTCCGGATATTCTATTTTGAATATCAGATATTTCCAATTGATTCCCAATTGTCATGTCATAGCAGTTATCTAAGTGATGTCATAGGCTCTTAAATGTACCAACTTTTATTGTTGCGTGTAAATTTGTTGATTTTTATTAGATTTGCGTATTTCCCTACACATCATGATCACCAGATGCTTTTCCTTGTGTCATTGTGTGTCATAGTTTTTAGGACATTGTAATTACCTATTTTTAGCTTTTGAAAAATCGTCTTTATTAGAATGTGGGAGCTGTCATCTATTTTTTGAAATGTGGGAGTTGTCATTTATTCCCTTAATGGACTAGTATTACATCGTTGAAATGCCAAGTTGTAAGGTCGTGTAGGTTACACTTGAGTTGTCTTCTTTCTGTTCAAACCTATTTCACTGGACAAACAACGGTGAGGGGTATGCAACTCCTAATAGTATATTAAATGTATAAGCAAGCCATTGGCAATTTGAATGACAGGACTAACTCTACTTGTAAACTGGCATAAACATTTATCATTCGAGAGCAGCAATTTGCTACCAGCATGTGCGAAATAGTCTGATCGATATAAAAGCTTGCATACAGTTATTCATATATCCCTTTTTTAAAGAAAAATTAAAATTTAGGAGTTATCCACATCCAAACTTCATACAATTTGTGTTCATGTAGTTTGTCTTTGACCTGATTGTATGAGAAACCCAATTTCTAATAACCATTGTCTCTTATTAATCAGTTATTTTTTATTGTGAATACACTGCAGATACCGTTATACCAAGGAGTTTTATTCCCCTCCCAGGAGTAGAAACTTCATGGCGCGCGCTGAAAAGGTGCGCCTCAATCACGGGTC
>JAOQGN010126412.1:0-11617 GCA_027564295.1 Himantozoum antarcticum
CTGTATTGTAGTTTTATAGTGTAGCATAGTTATAAGGTTGCGCTTGGGGATTTTCAGTTTGGGACGTGATCACAAGTTACCAGGGAGAGACAACTTCTCTTACGTTTGTTTCAGATCACTGGATTATCATTAGCTGTGAAGTATTAGGCTATGCAACATTCGAAGGCCAATCCAGATGGTCAGATAATGCCCTGATTGCGGGTTCCTAGCTCAGTTTCCGATGGCGGGCAGGTCAGATCTGAGACAAACTCTGATCTGATCGATCAGATTAGACTGTTCTAATCATTCAGACTTTGTTCACGAGATCAGATGAAATGCTCACAATATCTGTGCTTTGATTGGATGGACTACAGTATTTGGTGCGAAGCATGTGGTTATTAGTCAAGACTGCACTGCCATACATTTATATTAACCATATTTATATGTACTCTATATATCAGGTCCCTTTCATTGGTTGCTATATTTACACGGCGATTGCACTTTCGCAATTTCTGTCACTACATTCTTTATAACTTTTGCTGCTTTTACTATCGGGCCAGTGCGCGTAGTTTATACATTATATACCGATGACGATCCGAGGATATTTTTGACAGGATCGGAACTCAGATCGGCTATATCATCTGAGTGTCTGGATTGATCTTTAGACCATCAAATGATTCCAATCTCATACAAATTATAGAATATAATCTAGTCCTCAGCGTATATCTTATGGAGGAAGGGGAGAAAGTTCCTCGTCCTTCATTATAACAGAAGGGGGAGCAGACTGCTCATAATATGCCAGTTGCCATTTGCCAATGACCCCTAAAAGACATATTACCACTCAACAATGCTAGCAGGAGTTGTGTAGCACATTCAAACCAAACCTGAGAACAGATATAACAGCCTTTACCTAATGACATGACAACTCCACTTTTCTGTTTTCAGTCACTACTAGGAATTACCATGTTCCGTCACAACGTCAGCTCACTCCCTGACCACGAGCTAAATGATATCTTTGATAGATGTTGGTCATGTCTGGTGTATAGACCTCTGAGTGGCCTACAGACGGTTGCAACAGACTCTCCATAATAGGAGTATTTGGAGATAGATGATCGGGTTTTGGAGAGTTCTGGTCACTACTCAAATGTTTACTGGAAACATAAATTCAGAGTTGTAGTTCCGTCACTAGGCAAAATTACTGCCGGTAGATCCGTTCTCAGATATTAGTTTACATGTATTACACAACTCATGCCAGCATTATTGGGCGGAAAATATGTCTTGTTGAGGTCTGTGGTAAGTTGGGTGCACTTTTGGGGGTGAGTGAGGGTCCATATTATACTCCATAGCTACACCCCATGGTATATTTCATACTTCATAGTATAAAGAGCGAACTTTGTTGCTCATCTTAGCATTATGCCACTTGCTCACTTACTCCTGCACCATTTCGTAACTGCATCTTTGTGACAGAGTTTCTGTGATTGACACCACCAAACCAAAGTCCATACCACTCAAGCTTCTAACATTCGTATATGACCTGCCAGCTGCATATGACACATGAACCATAGTGTACCCTTTACACATTCACCATCACTCTATATCATAGCTGATAACCTAACTTGAGTCCATCCACAGCTCACCCAAGATCCTACCTTTTCACAAGCCCCATATCTGATATTTTATGGTGAAAACTATTCTATTTATAAGTAATATTGTTGAGGATTGTATATATATATATAGAGGATATCCCCCTCCCCCTTCCCGTCCTGGGCTATGGAGATTATGCTATCTTATTTACCCATATGTTAACCACCATGTATTATCATATAATTTGTCATTTAGTACCTATGTTATATTATTTTACCCCTGAACTGAACTGCCAATTCTACACTTGCCTGTTAATGGCTTGCTGTTAACCTGCTGATCACTTCTATAACCTGCAGGTATCTCACGTGTTGTACTGCCGGTTACTTGTATAATTATCGTAACCAGCAGATATTTTGGTCAACCTGCAGGCATATTTTATATATATGTTGTATACTGATCTACTTGTGTTTGACTTACTATGAAGAGTGATTATGCTAGTTTTATCTCTGAATTATATTAAGTAAACTTATAAATGTGCAAGACACTTCCTTCACCACTTCTCTAATTCACTCAACTTTTACATGGGATCGTGTGAAGGATTTGGCGGTCTTTAAGGGGACAGCAAACTGCTTTACAATATTTAACATGAATATTTACCACTGATAATCAGAGCTCTTATCTCATTGAATGTTTTATTGACTAATCATGTATTTGCAGAGGTTAAGGGCAGCTGCATCACCGAATGCAATGTTTATGTTTGCAATCTAGCCAATTTACTAGCTAGTCACATGAGTATGAGGTATGAGTATGAGGTATTGATTGAACTACTGATCCTATTGAGAGTTACTATTCAGTTTCGTTATGCAACAAAACTTCAGTTCATGAGCTGTTGAACCTAGTAATCACACTTAGGTATTGTCTTTATTGCCAATCAATGTAACTATAACTTCACCAATGTAACTTTACTGGAATCTGGAAGCAATTAAGATCCTACTTAATTATAGAAAATCTGATCAATTACTGAAAATATTGTAGAAAGTATAGTGTCAGATGTTAAAAGTATGTTAGCATGCTATATTACTATGCTTTTAAACAATAAACCATTTCTATAAAATGCTGTTCTACATTTCTTGGGTATGAATATTGGTGTGAGCTTATCATGCCCACACTGCTGGGCTACCAGGCGGATGAGCTCAGTTTAGCTTAACCTTAGCCCAAAGGGTCAATAGTTGTATCACGTAACACTCCAGCCCTGTAACTCAATTAATATGGAGTGATGGTGACACTATATTATTCAAAGTACTCGTCTGCTTTTATTGTATAATGATCTCATCTATTTAATGCTATCATACTTGCTGGGAATCGTGGTGCTGAGAGACCGAACCGATATTCCATCCCCAGCTGGGGTACTGGCAGTTCATAAATTACAGTTTGAAAATGCCGTTTCTTGATTGCTGTCATTCGCAGTTTGGACAGCCCAGTTAATTCACAGCCCAGTTACATTTACAGTTGCCGTTCATTTGAAGGGACAGTTAATATTAAAGGGTTGAAGCAAATAGCTGCCCCCAGTCTGTTGCCTAAGTCCTTAGTCTTTTTCAAACCATAATTGCGAATATGGATTCCCCCAGTCAGCCCTCTTATCTTTTTCAGATAATAATGGTTTACTGGATTACATTAGAATTGACAACAATATTTAACCTCACATCTGCAATTTGTTGACTTATCCATGATCTGTGTACTTTGGTCTAATTAGATTAGATTCAATGGAGTGTTCAGCCAAGCACTAACCCACTAGTGATTAGTAGTTTTTGTAATATTGTTTGGATGTTATTGATTTAAGAAGTTGTTGTTGAACATATTTCCCAGACTGTGCATTTAAATTTCGGTTTCACATTTATCATTGTAGGCTATCTATTCGGCAGCATTCTGAATCTGACTGAATACGGACAGGTCATAACTGGCTTTTCGCAAATGAGGGTTTGAAGATTGTGGTTGGAGTTTTAGCTTCTATCCATAGTTAGGCCTACTCTTCCTCTACTACCTAAGTTGTTTCACCCACGAACACTCGAAATGGCAGTCTCGGACAGCCCCAAATTAGATCCGACACCCAAAGATAGGCTATGGAAATTTTCTCGGCTCTGTATTCTCCGTATTTTATGCCTCAATGAATGTATGTACAGTTAGTCAGCAGACAAAGCCATGCCCAACCAACAACTAAACTGTTCTCGGTTCATGAATGACTCTCAAACACTAAGACTCAAAACTCTGAGAAGCCTGTCTCGTCTGTCTGTCTGTCCGTCTCGTCTGAGACCAGTTGAAAAGAGTACGAATGGCAGATCTACCTTTAAAGTAGCTAAGTAGTGCTGCTAATATGTAGATTCTGGTTATGTTATTGTGATATCACACACATAGCCTATGGGGTCCAAGCCTTTTTCTCACAGACGAAACTAGTCAACGATGTCTAACCAGTCACACCAGTCAAAGTAGTCAAAAGATGGGTGGGCCTATGTTCGCAAAGAAAGATGCTCTCGCCTACTCCAATCGTTTTTTCGGCAAGAATGCTTGGACCAGAACTTGCTCAAGCTCAAACTCAATGCTAAATTGAAAATGTTTGCTCATAATACAAATTGCCTTTAAAATTTACTATTTTTACCCCATGCTTATGTGCCACGGTGACACATACCCCATGCCTATGTGCCACGGTGACACATACCCCATGCCTATGTGGCAAGGTTAGCTGTTCAACTGAAAGGATAATGCTATATGACATACCTATAACTATTTCAGCTATTGGTAGAGCAAACCCAAATGCTACACAGCAGATAACTCCTATAATTATGGCTCCAACTCCTGCCACTTTAGCACAGCATAACGCAGCCACATTTTTAGTGTAGTCTACTACATTATCAGACTTCCCTTTCTGTTCTTGGATCGCACCATATAGACTGCTGTACGATGGCGGGGCCTCTGTAATATAAAACATGATACGTGAAGCGCATTATATTGTGTTGCTGCAGATGGTAAATTCCAATAGCAGAGAACTTTTAACTACAGCAAAAATCAAACTTAGTAGAACTTTATGCATTATTTTTTCTTACAATGTGATGCGTCGTCAGTGCCAGGGCTTGCCATGCTGGCTACCACAAGGATAGGTGAAAATTCAGTCGCATTTTATACATCCTAAGCAGGCAGCAGTGGCAGCATGACTCAGGATTGACAGGTCTTGCTGTCTTTGTCATTCTCTTCCATAACAAATTTAATCAGGTCTTTCTTCCTGAATTCTGAATAGATATTCAATAACAATAGTGTGCTCTCCACTTTTCCGTGCAGCTCTATTTAGAAGCATCGAGTGTGACATAAAATACTCAGATGCAACATACAATAGTAGCAGAGATGGCTCAGTGTGTAATGGCGTGACACGACAGGAAGGTGCTGTGTTTGAATTACATGTCACAACTCACATGTCAGCAACACAAAGTGCTGCTCTAGGAATCATTGGGCAAGATTCATGACCGTCATCCTGCTTCCTGCGTTCCAACTTCTAATCAACCGGGAAAATACTAGAGATCTACAACTAATTATATTTTAACACTCTGAACTCTGGAGCCAATAGTTCTTGAAAGAGAGAAGAGTGGAAATTGTTTGCATAATCTATTGCTATAGCTTGGGCATCAGCTCTCTTAAAAAGCGCAGTTATTGCCAGCCGATCAGGACAACCGATGGCAGATAACTATGCACATTTTAGAGAGGCTGGTTTCCAAGCTATTATTGCTCATGCTTACCATTATATCCACCCTCTGGGTCACCGCCGCCGCTCATTTTCTCTTTCCAAGACCCTTCTATTACTATTAGATACAATAAGCTAACCTGACCTAGTAATAATCACTGATGTAGAGTGTGACTGTATGCGTACTAGTGACTAGTCAATGCTGAGTGTGTTGTTCACCTTGTTGTTTGCTAATGTCAATAGCAACTTCAGTTTCAACTAGCACAGTAGATTATGATGGACACATTAGTTCTATGTAAATCACACGAACTATTAACTACCATCAAGTACTATTAACTAGGCTAGTAATGCGCATAGCAAAGCAAGAAAGTCTTCTTGCTTCTTCCTTGCGTCATATGATAATTATAGGCAATACGGATCGGTGGATCACCCCTCCACCCTGCATGAAACTTGAAGCCCACGCTATTCATCTAACCACACAAACCCTTGCAAATGCGATAGCTGTATAAGCTGTATAAGGAGGCTTGTCAAGTACATCACATATATATTACAACAGGCAACACTTTGTAAATAGCTTATGAATAAGCCCTGAATAAAATAATAAAAGGCTTGTGAATATATGCTACATATTATTTATTGAAGGCATGCTTACATACTATCTTGCAGCTGTATATATCAACAAGTAACTGCTGACGCTAAAGCCCGCATAAAATTCCAGAGCAGCTGATGCGGAGTAGAGATGATGTTTGCGCACCAATAGAATGTTATTACGATGACAAACTCAAAGCCAAATGTCTACAAATGGTAACCGTTAACACCAACATCCCAATAAACAATTGCGATGCATGCCATCTAGGAAACTGTTTCAGAGCTCAATCTGCTGCTATAACTCCACAGTTTTCTGTGGCTCGAATGACTAGTCAATTGTCTAACCACTAGTCAATAACTAGTCAAACCACGCTCATTGTCTGATTCTCTCAATGTTGGACAGCTCATCAAGAGCCTTCTATAATATTAAAGATCATTTACATGCAGGGGCATAATGGAATAGAAATTTGACTTGGGTATTTTTCGGAAAAAAGCGCAGCGGAAAATTTTTTCGACTAGAGACTCAACAAATGCCCAAGTTGAAATGACAATACCCAAGTTGAATGCCCAAGTTGATTTTTCAAAATGCCCAAATCGATTTTTGAAAATTTTAGTTGCCACCAACTACCAATGTGGTCAGGCAACATATTATTCTTTCCCCTACACTGCACTGAAACTAATGGTACTACCAACTTAATGCTTTAATGGACTATGAACTAATACATGAACTATACTCTATACTAATAACTAACATGGACTATATATGGAGGTACAGCTAGAACTATGTGATTCACATTTTTAACAACCTGATTTGATTCGGCTTAAAAGTATTCGATCTCGATTCCTTGATCTTTCATTATTTATTTACAATGCAATAAAATACTGATTACTGATGTAAATTATTGAGGACAAACATTTTATTTTATATAGACTAAAAACTATACAGTTGTAATCAGAGCTGTGACCAAGGGCTTTTAATCCTCAACAATACGAGTACCAAGAACTTGACCTCAACAGTCAAGACGGGTAGCAAGAATTTGTAGCCATTCCCTGAGGATTTTCGAGCACTGACATTGCTTCTCAAGATGAGGATCGAGTTTTAAAATAATATCAAGACGAGGAGTAATTATAATTAGTTGTCGTCAAATACATACCCAAGAATTATTACAATTACAAGACCAGTCCTATCACAGCAATGCTAATCCTTTTTAAGTAGCCTCAGTTAACTTTCAGCAGCACACAAGGTGATCACAAGCAATACTGCATTACATTTAGGGCCATTTAGAAAGCTATATTCAATTGGTAATATTGGGTATTAAATGGGCTACATTCAATGGTTATTGCACTTCAGCAGTTGTATGCCCTCAATAACATAAAAAGAAAACAACTTCATGTTATGACTATGGAAAACTCCCAGGCATGCTCAATGATTACATTGCATTTCATTGGGTTTCAGCATTCCAGTAAATCAATCAAATCTGCTGACCTATTGCTATCTCAATTGTCAACCTCAATAGCCGGTTGACTGAGCTAAATGCTTGCAAGGGAACTCATCTGAAAGCTTAACTTTTATGTTAATTTTGATAATTATTGCAGCCACATCAATGAACTCACATGTTTTTATATTTGAGTTTATATTTATATTATACGATATTTATGAAACAAAAGTATATTAATAAGTTTTAGCAAAGGTAATCTACTTTCAGAATTCAAGTAAGTAATAAAAAAAAAACATATATCTATATTTGTTTCAAATAAGAAAACAGAAAATATTTTCGGAGTTTGAAATTTTGTTATAGCAAATTTGCTGTTAATTTAATTTAAAGTAAAAAATTGTTTTTGTGAATTGACAAAAACCGTCAAATCGATGCTGCTGCAGAATCAGATTTCAATCAATGAATAGATACAGGTTTGACTTAGTTTCACTTTCAGTAAACAAACCTCGCTTCCTACACAGGTAAAGTTTGTTTAATGTGTTTTCATTAATTTTAACCTGGGCACAACTCTCGCATTTCTCCCGTTCCAAGCCAACCCTCGTCAAATTTGACTCTCGCATTATGAGTGTGCGAGATGGGATATCACGCCTCTGTACACATGCACTGTGTGCTGCATCTGGCAATGTCACTCATCTGATCTAAGTCTGATGTAGGGCTGATGCAATGTATGGGATTCCCCCACCACTGGTTGTGGATTGGCTAATGATTATTGTCATTAGCTAGAATGCTAACAGAAGTCAGTATTTTGTCTATTGTAAGACTGACTCATTTTGGAAAATGAATGACTTATTTTGGGAATTCTAGGTTGGTCAGTCTGCAATATCGACTAACTTTGTCTAAATTGATTGTAAAAATGGGTTTTATAAATTACTATCATCGTCAAAACTGGCAAATGCATAGAGGTCATCCACCGCTGTCGAGATGAAGCAGGGTTAAACATTTCAAGGCATTTGGCTCTACATTAGTGGATGACTATGGAGTAGAAGGTGTAGGTGGATAGTGGATAGCAATGTTTGCCTGCCTTGGAGTAAAGGATAGCATGTTCAGATAAGTTAGGTGATAGTTGTAAATGAGCACGTATTTGCGCATCACGGCACATCGTTCTTGGGGTCCCCAGTTTGGTTTGCAATGCAATAAAAAATATTTCTCTGCTAAGAATCCTTGGGCAAAATTATTGGCCCTAAAGTTGATACCTGTGTTCTGATCAGCAGGTAAAATACTGAAGTACTATTCATGCACTGTCCATGGGGGATGTGGATACACTTGGATGAAGAACGTAGAAGGCAGTTTTCCATCCACTTAGACTTGCCTCTATATCCGATGAATAGGTTGAGGTAGAGGTGTAGTAAGAATCCGGGGTCATGATCAAAACTCCGACAGATCAGAACTCCGACGAGTCATAACTCCGACACATGTGAGACAGAACATCAACACATGTGAGACAGAACTCAGACAGATCGAGTCAAAATTCCGACATGTGGATTTAGTATTAGAGACTAGCTGAGAGGATACGACTTCTCAAAGTTATGTAACTTTATAAAGAAAGACATTTAAATTCATTATAAAGACAACTTCTCAGTCTAGAGCTTTTTCCTATCGCTATATTTGTCAAAGTTGCGAGTTTGCATCTAACTCCAGTCCTTCACTCCACTGGGGATCCTGTGTATTCACTGGTGTTAGTAACTGGCAAATTAAGTAGAATGGTATGATGACTAGCTGCGGACGTTTGGCTGAGCTCGTTAAGCTAAGCTCGTTCGGCTGAGCTCGTTCGGCTGAGGTCATTCAGCTGAGCTCGTTCGGCTTCATAATCGCCATGTGTTAGTGCTTATTGTATAATCCGAATGATGACCATCCTAAACTATTTGTTAAAGCAACCTGTGTATTTACTAACCGCTTCTTGCAGACATTCCTCTGGTGGAGCCAGCAACATCTAAAGATCTTCTGCAGATCTCAGATGATTTAAAACTCGGTATTAGTGAGGATCAGATGAAAGACTATCTAGGTAGTATTGTGACAACTCGGCCTTAAGGGGTGGCGTCTGAAATCACCTGTAAATAGGCCTTTAACTATCATTCCAAGCTATATGTATGAACCTAAAAAACCTGTGATAGATTACCGGTGATCTACAGTATTTAAATAATATCATTATTAATTTGGTCGTGGCCAAATGGCAACATCCATGCAACTCGCAGCATTATAAAATAGTTATGCTTCGAAGTTGTGATTGAAGGCACTTAATTTAAAATGCATTACTAACGGCACTTGAACCAACAACAATCAACAATATAAACATGAACTTCATGAGATCTTAGGTCCTGTGATCACTGATACGCTAGCATTACATACAGCATACAGCATTACAAGGCCATTCCAAATTAATTCCTTGATCTAGGTTACCTGTCTCGTCCTTATTTTTGGGCTAAATAAAATAAAATACCTCATCCCTCTCCATAAAAGATACCTTTATGAATTAAAAAATGGCCTCCCTCATCCTAAATTATTGTAGAAATACAAGAAATGTTCACATTATTCACAAAATTAGCCTAAATTTACCAAAAATATGGGATAACATATAAAATAAAATACCTGCCTGCCTCATCATAATTTTTCCAATGTCGTCATCTAGATCAAGGAATTAATTTGGAATCGCCTAACAACACTCATGTCAACTATCACGAGACATTTCGATTTGCTATGATTAGTATGTTATATGATGCTGTCTAAACTCAGGATTAAGGTACTAGCCTTGCCTTCAGGGCCCACTAGGGGAGGGGCGGCCACCACTCCCCTAGTGGTCCCTGGAGGCAGGGCTAGTAAGGTACTACAATAGGCTTACTATGTGGGAACAGCTCCAAAACCTAGTTCAAATCATGTGAACCCTACAATTTGGAGTTAAGGCCTTCAGTGGCGTGAGGCCATAACTTCCGATTGTAGAGTTAACAAGATTGACCTACTCCAAACTCTTTACTGAAAAATGGCTCTCGAGTCTCGCTTAATACTTAGATAACTTAGATAACAGCTAAGGGCAGCTAAGGCTATGCATTTTAAGCATTGGGTTAGGGTGGTCACTCTCCACTTTGCACTCAGTCACTTTGCACTTTCACACAGTCCTATTGTATCATGTCAGTGCCATTGCCTCTCGACTACTGGAGATCCAGCTATGATTCGATGATCAGGCAATAGTGGATGGTGAAAATTTGCAAATCATTTTTTGATGTGTATGGCAGTTTGCCAGAATCTACCACCAATAATTACATTAGACAATTCCGAGAACTGTTGAGATTGAGAAAGTAATGATGTACATTGTAGCTCACTTTTGATTAATTTACTTCTGAAATGTATTTAGAATGGGTGAACAATTCTTTGAAGAGCTGTGACACAATCAGATTAATAAAGGAAGAGACAATTCCAGTGATATATCCTAGGATTCCTGGAGTGAAACCTGAAAGGAAGGACAACCCTTATAATGCATGGTAATGTTAGGGCAAGACATAATATTATTGCATTGCATGCACACACAAAGAACGTTTATGTTTTTGTATATTTGATGAAAGTATAATATAGTAATTATAAGGTTGAGAAGGATTTTTCACTATCGTATTAAAATATATTTGTCTGCAGTGTAAACACAGGTTTCAAGACTTTCAACTGGATTTGGACGGATAATTGTAGCAACTGAACATTGTACGTTTTAAAGCTGGTTCTTATCATGATCTGATATATAGAAATTCACCCGATGAAAGCACAGGCTAAACTACATCTAATGCTTGTGCAAAGGAAATTACAAAAACAGTCCAGCACTATTCATACCAAGGCATTTTGATTTTCTCAATGGATGTCATATAATGGCAGCATGGAGCCGCACTCTTACTCTGCTACATGCAGATATCGCCAACTGTGTCGTAAGTGTTGCCTCTTATGGGGTGCAGAGTTCCTCCACATTGAGCCTCAATGAGATGAGGAGACGGACATCATGCAAGTGACCTGGGTTCGCTTTCCGTGTGTGCCAGTTCACTTGATTTGCAAAAAAGGCTGATTTGTGGTGCACGCGGTGCTATCAATACTAAGGGCCTCTGGGCAAGGTTCTGAACCTGAAATTTGCCTTGGTGCGCCCTGATCCTAAACTGAGAGTAAATCGAGCGCTGTGCATGGAGGCCTTGGCTTCAGCCACAATATTTTTCACCTGGGAGACAGCAAACTGATTTCAACACATCTTCAAAGTTAGTCTGCAATTTCAGATTGG
>JAOQGN010126523.1:0-18366 GCA_027564295.1 Himantozoum antarcticum
ACATTGATTGACCACTATATGGTGGCAAATTTATTCTAGCAAGAACACAGTAATGGCAATAATGCACCAGATATAGTATCCAATGTGAACTATCCCTTTAACATACTGGACTTTATGTGTTGACTTGCCTGCTACCTGGTTCTCCATTCCTGGGTCATTACAAGACTCGTCTGTTTAGATGTCTGTGTTGTGTCTGTTCATTTACATCTTGACCAGGGGAAACAAACATCATATGTGTACCTTTAATGACTGGTATGTCATTCTATTAATGATTATCATACCTTATTTAATGTCTATTATCTACTTTTCCATTCCTGCCACCATAAGTCGGGGTCCAGCCCTTGAGAATTAGCTCAGTTCAATGTCCCTGCACATCCTCGTTTATTACAGAGCTTCGCCCTTGTTGTGTGTTAAGCATATATTTTGAGGAAACAACTTCCTGCACCATGTAAGCTCAATTGGCATTGTTTTGATATGTGCAGCCAGGGTTGACATCATTGGAATCTTGGGTGCGCTTACCGCTTACTTATCATACCAGACTTTATGTCTTGACCTGCCTGCTACCTGTTTCTCCAATTCTCGTTCATTACAAGACTCGTCTGTTTAGATGTCTGTGATGTGTCTGTTGCTGTTCGTTCAAATTCTGATCCTGACTGAGGAAGCATAACTCATTTAATGACTATTATGCATTATGTTTATTATTATCATGCCATGTTTATTGTCTATTATCTACTTTTCTATTTCTCTTCACCACATTAAGTGTGCTCCAACCCATGAGAATTATCTACGTTCAATGTCCCTGCACATCCTGGTTTATTATGTATGAGGAAACTGTGTTTCCTGTACTGTGGAAACTCACTTGGCATTTTGTTCTGTTTGGAAATCCACACACTAATTATTGTTATATCGATTGTCACAATTTTGTTGCCAAGCATGTAAGCTGTACACATCAAATGGAATATTATGGAATGTATAATTGTAACAAGTACCACAGGGCTACAGTACCTGCTTATTTCACTTCAGTACCAGTGTATTTGTTACTCAATGGAACCATCATACACATCTATTCGACTAATGTGCAGCATTCCCTTATTCGTGCAACTTGAATAATTGTACTAATAATGTCAGCAAAAAGTGCAATTATTGCGACACTAATAACCAAATCACCATTGGTGTGTTTGTGCAGATGAGGAAGATGTGGAGGAAGTGCAATCTGATGATGAGGAGGAGACAGCAGCAGACCCTGAGGACCTCCAGCCACCTGTCAAAGTCAGTACTTGAACTCGCAATCCTCGATTACAAGCAAAGTTTAAATCTAAATATAGACCATTAATCTCATTCTTAATGTAATCCCATGCCGTTAATATATAATTTTGGCCGCGAGAAAGAGCTTATCGAGTTAATACATTAGCGTTCCACCGCAGCAAAAACATTCTTATCCAACATTGCAAAACTTGATATGTCTAATCTTTGTTTAAAACTAGTTTGCAAGCATTTCCCTGGTAGATTTGTATTCGATTATCGATCACATCTTTTGCACCCTGGGAGTGGTAAACAAGTGACTGTCTGGATGTATAGATAAACTAAGGTGGGAAATGGACAGATGGTGCTGTATATCACGATCATGTGCCACGACGCAGCTCTGTCACGTCCACGCTTGGCCCTACCACACCACCCATGTATGGCCTGGGTTGTATATTTCTCTGTGACACACAAAGATTATCCTCAAGTACTTATTTACTGTTTTATGTTACATTATTGTATATTATGTATAATATTCGTTGGTTGAGTATGTAGGGTATACCGAGTAAATACGCCAGTTCTGGTGGATTATGTTATGATTCATTGCTTGTACGTGATTCATGGAGACTAACTGCCATTATGCCTACTGCTATAGTACAGATGAATATGCTGTGTGGTGTAGCATCACTTCCACCGTTTCTACTCACCATGGTGATCACCTATGACAGACGCAAAGGCCATAGGTTACCCTTTTGTGCTTTGGTTGCTTGTTTGTTTGCTTGCATTAAAGTGTAGCATTGACAGCAATTAAATTATGCCCTGGATGGATCTCAAATATATTTCATTTAACCAACATTTAATTCCATGCTTAATTTAATAACGCTGCATATTTGCTGTGGTATTTATAGTACTTATATGCAGGATGCGTTTTACCTACTTATCTCTGACAGGCAGAGCAAAAAAATAGCAACTATTTCTGAAACTGATAGATCAGCCGATGACTCCGAATTAATCTTCATTACTATTAACAGCTGCTGTATTTAATGAGTAACGATTGTGTTTGCTTTTTTATTCGGTTTGTGTGCATGTATTTTGTAGAAGCTCTCTGTCAAGGCTGGTGTGCAGGAGACTGTCAACCCAGCTAAACTTGTGCAGAAACAGCAAGCTGAGCAAAAGAGGCTTTCTGAAATGATGATTCCCAAGAAAAACAAACGACTTTACAATAAGATCATGTACTCGAAAAAGAAAAAGGCCCAAGAGGTTTGTAAAACAACACAATGTGTTTGCAGTTAGGATATTACAATGAATGTTATAATACGAGCCATCTTAGATGTGATAGCGGGTGCAGTTATTAGTCAGCATAGGGTCAGTGAAAGCTAAGTACTGGTCAACAGCATTAGGTACTCTGGTGTCCAGTATCTACTACAGCTACACTGCGACTATTCGCACAAATAAATTGCTATTTGAGTAATATTTTCTTTTTATTCAATCTTGAGAAAGGTTTTACTTTGAATTTTTTTCATTCGAGATTATTTCACTTCATGGTTTTTCTGTCCTAGCATCAAAATGTGACTAATTAGATGAATAGTCTTCAACTAAATTATTTGTTGGAAAAGTGGGGTCCTGCACATCATTCATATTTTTTTTCGCAATTTCTGCACCATTTTAAATTTTTCATTTCTAGTAGGAACAATAATATTGCGAAATAACTGTAATTTGGTAATGATGCAACTAAGGGTAATCTGATGTGTGTGGGTAAACATCCTATCTATGCTTACTGGAAATACTCTCATCATTACAAAAACCGGCACATTGCTTTAGCTTAATCTAGTTGATTTTACATTAGGTTATGCGTAAATCTGTGAATCCTAGTAAAACTCATCGTCATGCATAATAATTGTTACTTGCACAACAGCAAAATGTCAAAATTTAAATTGCTTTTGGCATGACGTCTACTCAATGGTCGCCAAACAATCCTTTCTCCAAAAGTGGATTGTGTGACAGGCAAAGGCAACCTAGTACATCTGGTTCAGGCTGGCAATCAAAACTAATAGGCCAAGGTTGCTGAATTTGACTTTGGCTTTGCTTTTATTCTGCTCAGACCATAGTCCTTAATTTCACATGGATAGGTATTAGGAAACTGCAATCCGGAGTATTCTATAATAACTTTGCATTACAATTTAATGAATAATTATATTACATTTTCTGAATGCCCATCTAGTGGATTTTTGGATAGCAGCGTTTAGCGCAGTTTATTAGGCCAACTAGAGCGGACCAGTTTATTAGGCCAACTAGAGCGGACCAATTTATTAGGCCAAGTAGAGAGGACCAGTTTATTAGGACATCTGAAGGGTAGCTAGTAGTTTCTTCCCACCAGCTCTAGTGAAATTATCTGCCTGAATTCGAATAAATGTGCCGACATTGCTACCTTGCAGCAGCTAGCAGTTATTGATAAGGGACACTGTAGGCTGGCATAACTATGGAGGGCGGTATAGCACTGAGGGTCTAACTATGGAGGGCGGTATAGCACTGAGGGTCTAACTATGGAGGGCGGTATAGCACTGAGGCCCTAACTAAAATTTTATGTCGGCACCCAAAGAGACTTGTGTACTGGTATATTCTCATAAATATCTAAAAATTGTTCTTAATTTGTGGTAACTGCTCTGCTAAAACTTTCAGTGCTTGAATCTGCTATTTCCATCTGTTCAAATTTGACTCAATAAGTAAAATTAACGATTGTTATTAAATGTTAACATATTCTTTTACCTCATTAAAACTGACATGTTCATCAAATCAAACTACCTATTTTGAAGCACTTTGGATAATTATTATTGAAAGCAGTACTTATGGTAGGCAATTTTTATTGCGACAGCCAATCTCAAAAATTCAATGATAGCTCTACATGTGCCCCATTATATGATTCATTGTGTTGAGAGATGTTAAATAAAACACACATTGTGTCCAATCAAGTATGCCTACATGTATATCACTGTTGCCTAAATGCACTGCATGCGGCTGTGTGAGTAGGCTTCACTTTGCAGGATAAGAGGCCCTGCTCGGCTTCTATGATTCATTATTTTTTGCATGTGACATTATTTTGTTAAGTTAAACAGTAATTAAGGAAGATCACACTTAAAAAACAATATTATTACAAGCTCCCAAGTTTTCAATCCATTGTTTCTTACAACACTAGAAATCATATTGCAGCACAACCACCTTCATTATGAGTAGATTTAGAAAGGCGATGGGTTAACCTATTGCAATAACATTATGGAGTAGCTTTAAACTTGAGTCGAGCATTAATTTTATTAATATTTTTCCTTTAACCAGGTGTTTGCTGTAAGATTATTGCGCAACTTACCAGTAGAAGTTCTTTGTAAGACATAGGAGAGATGAATATGGCACAATATCTGTGATTAATCTGATAATTCATTATACCATGACCAATGAAATTGAGCTACACTTAATGCCCTGAATATTTCAACCAACATTTGCCCTTCATATTCACTACAAGACCACATCCAATCATCTTCAACCCACAAGACATTTCAACATCCTGCTACTTCTACTAATAAATAAATAAATATAACTATGTGAATAATGTTAGGTATTAATAACATAACAAGCTGCCATTGTTTCAGTGCTTCAGTCTGCCAGTACAGCTGCCAGACTTCAGTACTTTGCCGACATCATTGTACTTTTTGATGGAAATTTATTGTAACAATCACGTGTTTCTGTCTATACAGTTGCCGTAAATTCGGGAATCGTTATTTCCTTACAGTTTTACAACTTTCTGAATTCATTGATTCTATATTCACAGGTGCGAACATTGGCTGAAAAAAGGAAATCTATAGACTCTGCTAAAAAATACTGCTAAGAAAAGACTCAAATCTACTACCTGACTGCATTCAGTGGAACCGCAGCCTCAAGCGATGGTTTTGTACTGAACTCCACATAAACTTTTATACATAAAAACATTTGATCATTATATTAAACAAATTTATGTTGTGCCAGACATATTTGCATACGTACGGTTCCATACATACAAATGTAATTTATGCATATAACTTCAATATGTATCACTATGTTCCAATTAAAATGTATGAACTAAATAAATTATGAATTAGATTTTACATCTCTGAATATATTTACAGTCATACTTTGCAAGCAATTTCCTGTTACAACAGGAACTTATGTTGCACTTATAATGTTACATGCAGACTGGCTAAAAATCGGTCGAAATAGCATCCCTGGTGGTGCTCCCGGCGGTGGTCGGTGTGTGCAGCTATCGTTTCGGGACCATCTCCCGAATGCCCTCGAGAGAAATTGAGCATGATCATTGCGTTCTGAATTATCGGTTGTGCCAGCCAATCAGCGACCTAATAATTTATGGCTCTGTCGAAATGTAACTCAATGTGTGTGCTTCAAGCCTATACTAATGGTCACTGTGCAAATTTCGTTTTGTGAACCGGAGAAATTGTTTTGTTTGCGGGAATTTTTGCTTTTCATTTTGCATTAATTAATTTGACTAATTATCACTGCATATTATATGCAGTGTCTACAGAAGGTTTAAACTATATTTATTCTGTCACATGCATTGGCACATAGTTCGCATAATATAGTAATGGACAATTTCATATTGCCCATTATTATAGAAGTAAAATATATGTACAAAAATGATCATCTTGTTGGTCGGCAATAGTGTGAAAGCAATCACTTCGGTAGCACCACATATCGAATCCTTCATAAATTATCAGCTCGTTTTGGGAGGACAACTTTCGGTTAGTGTACATGTAGCATTAGTCTACACAGTTTTCAGAGTAAATGTTTGGCTAGCCAGTAATGTCATTTAGCCAATTGGCTAAAATGTCTATGCCAAAGGCCAATGGCTAATATCATAACCTTATTAAAGTTATGTATCTCTATGACCTTTGCACACAAAGTTTTTTATGGCATTGTAATTTAAGGCGAAGTTTCTTTCTAATTCGGTCACCTTGACCTTAGCTTATATCTGGGGTTGGGGTTTTGGCGTGTCGTAAGGCACTGGGACCGAACTGAAAAAGAATTTCCCCCAATGTAACTTTCAAATTTGGATCCTAATTGAAGTCATTTTATACATAATTTTCAGCAGATATTTTGGGGAAATGTTAAAATAATTGTTAGCAATTAATACAGTAGTATTGGAATAATTACAGTAAATATACATGTGAATTGAGAATTAAAAATAATAATTGCCTTGTGCAACATATTTTATAAAGTTATTGAAAAAAGTCTCTTACTTGAAAATATTTTGATATGGAATGATATGAAAGATGAGACAGTACCACAAATGCATCAATTTTGCTTCCATGTACATGTATTAAGTTTGGTGATGTGGTTAAAGCTGGGCGACTATTCCTACATTTCCAACTTCGAGATTTGCAAGTCTTTGGATGGCAGCGAATTTATATTTGGCAGGTCAATGTTGTCTTATTGATCAATCTGCCTAGTTTGGCAAAATATGACTACAAACAGTCGAGCGGTTGCAGAGATTAATTTTGTTGTGTTAAATATATTATAATACTGATAGCAATCCATTTGAACTAACTTCCCAAATAGGTAGTAGCAAATTGCATGGCAGAATGCTCGCATTACTCGGGCAATCAATGTTTTTTTCAATGGATTGGACTGGTGAAGTTTTCGTGATGATCAATTACAATTCTGTTCAATATGGGAGGTAGTTTGTTTTTAATTCTGTAAAATAGCACAGGTATCTACTTGTAACTATTATTATCATGCATACTGGTATTCAGTTTATTCGTAATCTGTGAGCCTGTGAAGTCAAGTCAACAAATTAATACATACCATCAAGGAGTTGAAGGGGGTAATGGGTATATATGCATCCCTTCAACTCCTTGATACCACAAAGTTAGTGTGTTGTGCAAAAAAGACCTCAATGAATGGAAGAGTTGTCTTTTCTTAATTGCTGGTAAATCAATTTCTCATTCACGTTGAGGTTTCCCACTTTTTGTTACTGTAATTGGCCAAAAACATCTGGAACGTGTAAAAGTTTGTTTTTGTTTAGAATGTTCTCGGCCAATCATGAAGTGTGTTGCTGGGGAAAAACACGTCACGCCATAGCATTCAACAAACTAGTAGTAGTATGTGACTATATAATAGGTTGCGCGCAGCAGATGTGGTACGATCAAGAAGCTGAGAAACGTCTGCTAGTGAGAGATTTGGCAGTCATTGGAGACTTGCAGTTGATAAGGCAGACAGTTTGCAGCAGGATTAGGATAGTAACTATATTACAGAAAAGATCATCATCTGGAAAAGCAGCAATCACTAACAGACATATCACACCAACTCACAAGTCGCACAGCTCAGTTCTTCTATGCGACTTAATTTCACTATAAACTATACTAAATCTAGTAATACAGCAGCAATCGAGTTGCATTACTGTAAAGACTTTCCAACAGACAGAAATAATTTCCATATTGGACCATCTTTACCTTTTAAATTTTATAATCTATACTTGGAGCCTCATCTGCATAAACTCTCGCTTGGACTTGCTTTATTTAATATATTATCTACAACACTACTTTTAGACAGGTAAGTTTAGTGATACATCCCATGTTCTTTATGATAGATATACTAAATAATATTATTGTTACTCCATATATTGTGAATTGTGATCTTAAATAATTATAGGTTATTATATTATAAATTATGATTGTTGTCCATGTCCACCTACTTGCATACATTCCACGGACTCTCTGCTCATACCCATAGGCCATACTGTAGTGCAACTGGATGCATACTGTATAACTACATACTTGCCCATACATGTATACATACATACCCGGGTACATGCTCCTGCAGATGAGCCAAATATCCTTATAAGTATGCGAAGCTAAATTCAAGTTTGGCGTGCAAATGTCACCAGTGAGGTGAGAGTGGTTGAGTGTTTCGGGTTGTCACAAACTTGTCAGTCGTCACAAAATATCATGGTCGGGATGTTCTATCACTGCCAGTAGTGAGTAGTCCAAGACTTGGGGGTTGGATGATTGAGGTTTTGGAATTGGATCATGACAGGCTACTAACCGTGACCGCGGTTGGACCGGTTTACCCAAAATATCATTGCTGGAACAATAAACGCAGCTCTATATGAATATGTTTTCAATAAGGAAATGTTTTTTACTTACACGCATACTTATTTTTTTATGAAAATACTTATTATGTTTATGTTTGTCATAATTACAGCATTATATGTATGTGCAACTGTGCGGGCGGTAATGTTTAGTATTTGCTGCTTTTTAGCCAATATGCGAGATTACCGAAGCATTGAACAACCTAAGAATAACTCAGGAGCCGATAATACTGTGGAAATCTCTGGTCCTATGGACATTCCAGTTGGCCGAGTACGACAAACTAGACGGAAACGACGAAGTAGACCAGCTGTTGACCGCTTTCACGGTAAGCAATTGTCATGAAATTAGTGTGAAATTACCGTGAAATTATCATGGTACTAAATTATATTGATGTTTTACACATTTTATATGCGTAGTAGAAATAGTAGGAATATAATACGTATTTACTGGCATATATTTGTTATTTATATAATACATTATGTAATATTATGTGAAATATTACATTACCAGGTATGTATTAAGGCCAGAAGTAGAATTATGTTAGCATTGCTGGTCCATTGCTTCTGTATCTTTAAATATTTTGACATAGAAATGTTCCATTGGTGGGGTTGCAGTTCACAGTGGTAGGCTAATGTTGATATTTTATTATTTATGTATGTATTTTAGATTTATATGAATCAACTGGAGAGTTGCTGGGCCAGGGTGCACAAGGTGCGGTGCAATGTTACAAATCTAAAAGCACAGGAGTTGAATTTGCTGTTAAGGTAAGCACTAGTAGCTTTGCTATTTTTGCAAATTTTCATTGACATATGCATGTCACTACATTAATACACAATAGATGGGACAATAAATAGTTTTACATTTGTTCTGATCAAAATGTGAAGGATGCTCAAGATGGAGGTATGGCATGCTCAAGCTAGAGTAGCGATAGAATAGCGATAGGGTAGCGATAGGGTAGCGATAGGGTAGCGATAGGGTAGCGATAGGGTAGCGATAGGGTAGCTGAAGCTGATATTGCCCAGGCCCGTCTATTGTTTTTGTTTGAACTGGCACCATGCCAACGATGTGTTGGCACTCATTTGCGGTATGGCCTTATGGTTTCACTTGACTGCCGATAACTATACTATCAATCATACTTGTGTCTGTAAATTGGCAGTGATCCGAATTTTAGACTTTACCACAATCAATTATACATGTTGTAGCTAGGCCTATCTTATGGCATGGTTCAGTGGTTTGTTGGCTAATGGTTCTATTATTTCCTGGCACTTGATCAACTTTTCTCTTTGTCTGGAAACTTGCTTTTTATTGAACTTCTAAAAAACCTCAAAACCACAATTATAATGATCCATTTACTTGCCAAGTTGGTAAATTATGTAAACAATGTTTGTATATTTTTTTGTAGATAATCAACAAGACCATTGACTACAATCGAAGTAAAATACTCAAAGAAATCGACATTTTCCATCATTGCCAAGGGCACAAGAACATTCTACAGCTCAACGAATTTTATGAAGAAGATGAAAAGTTTTATCTGGTGTTTGACAGACTCAAAGGAGGTTTGTTGTTATATTCACTTGCTTGTCTGTATCTGATTTGCCTTCAAACATTACATTACTGATCATAACATTGCATAGCCGTAGGCATTGTTGTGTCCTGTTCATCGTGAATGAACTGCCAGTACTCCGCTAATATCAGTGTTTTTATCAGCAACTCTTTTGATACTTTTGTTTGAGATAACTGCTTTGTGTAGTGCATAGTGTATTTACGGAGATGCATATTATAAATTGTTATTCTGTTCATTTTAGGTTCTCTATTTGATCAAATTGAAAAACGAAGTTATTTTACTGAATTGGAAGCCAGTCAGATAATCAAAGACCTGGCAGAGGCACTTGCTTTTTTACATCACAAAGGGATAGCTCATAGGGACTTGAAGCCTGAGAATATACTTTGTGAGACAGAGGACAGTGTTACTCCCGTTCGCATTTGTGACTTTGACTTGGGCAATGCTATAGTACTAAAACAAGAATCTCCAGTAACAACTCCTGAACTGTTAACACCGGTGAGTGTGCCCTAGATACTTAGACTATTACATGCCGGGACACCGATCATTGGTACATTGTATTAACCACCTCACCTCCATTATTACAGGCATGCTTGTTTTCATACAATGTGTTAATGTAGCAGTGGCAGACAAGTTTTACCCAGCACCAGCAATGAATATTATTAATTAGCATGCAAATGTTTAATTATTCTGTATACAAATTATATGTGGTGAAGGTACTGGAGTAACAGACAAATATTTGAACTGATTTAATTTTGTTGTTATCAGGTTGGCTCATTGGAGTACATGGCCCCTGAAGTGGTTGATGCTTGGGTTGGTGAATCTTTCTCCTACAACAAGAAGTGCGATATCTGGAGCCTTGGTGTGATATTGTATACTATGCTGTGTGGCTATCCACCTTTCTATGCTAGCTGTGGAAGAGGCTGTGGCTGGGAGAAAGGAGAGTCATGCAAGGCATGCCAGGTAAGCTTTCATTGTAACAACAGGATAGTAACAGAGAGTGCTGGATTAGATTCCATAGCTCAGCCTCCATAGCTCGGCCTCCATAGCTCGGCCTCCATAGCTCGGCCTCCATAGCTCGGCCTCTACAGCTCAGGCTCCACAGTTCAGTCTGGGAAGTGCTCCAAAATAGATCAATTCAAAGGTTATTGCAAAAAAAAAGATAATCTGGCTTATTCTTATCTGTGCAGCAAAAAAAACAGTATCTACATATTCAACAAGGCAAGCAAACCCTGGAGCAATGTAATCCTCATTATTGGATGTTGTAAATATATTATTCTAAATGGAGTGTTTTGCCATGTGACAGTGATGTTCAGTTAGTCAGTAAATTACTGGAACATTGTGTTGCTACATCTACATGTATGTTTGATGTATATGACACTGAGACTGACATAATTATCATGTCTGATGTATAATAATATTGATGTAGTAACTTTGTGTTGTTCCTGTAGGATATGCTGTTTGAAGAGATACAAGAAGGTGTATTCGACTTTCCTGAACGGGAGTGGTCCCATATCTCCTTCAATGCCAGGGATCTTATCAAGAATATGCTGGTACGAGATCCTAGAGATCGCTATACTGCTGGTGATATTCTCACCCATCCCTGGGTTAGTGAACCTGTACCCGCCACCTTCCTTGCCACACCAAAAGTGCTCAGTCGTAACAGCAGTTCCCAGTTATTAGGCACGTATGCAGAGAATGCCATGGCTTTTAACAGAATGATGCTGTCACAGCTGGCCATATCAGAATCTAGGACTAGCAGCTCCAGTGTCGAGTCTTCTGGTAGTAACCCATTTTTTAGCCCAAGCTCTCTTGGTGAATACACCAGATTTATCATCGGTAACGTTACGAATGATGAAAATGATGATGATGATACAGAAGAGGACTATCATAAGTTGAGTTATTACCATGATGACGTAAAAACTATTAAAGAATCTCTAACCACAAAATTAAAATTATTGCCACCTTCCAGTAAACTTGCTCAGAGACGTCAGCCTCGTCAAATCTAACTATATATAACTATATAGATATTATGCATGTATATAGCATTTGCCGTACCTATTTCAGATAATATTTAGTAACAGTAAAAGGATTACTAGTGCATATAGTTATTAGTTCTGTATCTAATGTTCCGTAACTATAATGATCTCATGTCTTGCTATAAGTATTAGAATATTAATGCTACTAATCACAATGTGTAGTCTTATAAGGTGCTCAAACCAACCCAATACTATATGTGTATATTTTCAATTTTGAATTATTCCGTGTACATGAGTAATTGTAGATATTAAAAAAACAGTTTTGTTATTTATGACAATCAAAAAGTCCAAAAAAAAATACATAATGGTGCTTCCCGAAAAGTGTTAATGCTCTCTCTCTCTTGTAATTATAATTTTATAATTCCTTGCAAATTGTGCTCATGTTTTGTTGTTATGAAGATGTTTTAATGAAAATAAAAAGACAAAAAAATGTATCAATATTTGTTATTTATATTATTATATTAATTGTAATTGTAACAGCTGCCTCGTGGACATTGTAATATATAATTACAATGAACTTTTTAATGTTACAGTCATGCAAAAGCTGGACTATGCCAACCAGGGTGGCAATCTTGTAAGCTTTTGAAAAGTCCGCCCCAAATTACCAAATTGTAACTTAACATGTCAACAACAAATATTCTATTCTATCTATCATTTGACAAATTCCGGGACAAATTGGTATAATTCTTGTTAGTTCCAGTGGTTGAGTATGACAAGGTTCTACATCAGCGGGCCACCTTTTACTGTGGCTAAGCTAATGTATCGTTCATTCCTACTATAATGGCCCCATCGGCGCATGACTTGTACAAATCTTTTGTGAAACCCATGAGTCATAGTGGAAAACACATGGAACACTTCATTACATCCTCGTACTAGTAAATAACAATGCAATGTGTATAGTGTACGGCTCATAAATTTTAGCCTTGGCGCATTATGCCTATTGATTGGTTAGCCTAGAAGGAAACACTGAATGATCCTGCCCATAAATGATAAGGAAAGTGGTTATATTTAGTGGCTTGGTTAGCTTTTATGAAACCTCACTGACCTGTATTGTGGTTTGTAATGCACAATGATCGAGCGTGATGACGTGGCCTCCGCTTGCATCAGCCACACCATATATAACACAATCGGAACTATTAATAAATAAGCATATACAGTCACTAATCACTCTGAATACAAGCAATGCCAAGTGCCTATAATAAATGAATAGTAAGCAAACTCAAAGGAACCTTATTCGTGACAAATGTTTGGAAATTTCCAGAACAATTTACTGGCAATACGTACTTGACTAAAACTTTGACCTTTTGTGATTATAAGGCCACCATGATGATGGGTGGGGAAAGGAAAATAACACAGTACAGCTTTGCACCATTAGGAGGAAATTTGAAATACCCGTTGTAGTAGAAGTTGTCTTCTATTTCCACAAACTTGAATTCTAAGTCGGAGGTTAATTATTCCCATTCAATTCATTCAAACTGTACAATTTGCTACAAAATAATGAATATAGCACAAACCAAACCGCCATTGGCCTATTGGTGGTAGATAAAGTTATGTAGGCCTATTATTGGTGATAGATAACCAGGTAGTGTAGGAAAGGTGCTGTGCTGCTGTCATAGGAATATGACTAGCCTCCAAGCACTGGTTAATCTTCTAGGTATTTGGCAAAAATGTGCTGATAAATGTAGCCCATTTAGCAGTGTGGCAGACAAGAGGTACCGCAACTATTTAACCAAGTAGCCACAGATTAAGGTACTGGTCCAGTTACCTAGTATCATTACTATCATAATATGTATTTCCCTTTCCTAGCCTGTCCTGGCATGATCTGGCAATGTATTAGGACATTAGAAGTTATCTACCCCCACACTGTAACTAAGAATGCGCTCAGTAGTCTGTGAGTAAATCATAGCTTGTCAAGACTGGCTAGCTAATGTCATCCCATGCATATCCGATCTGAGCTTAGGAAGCCACACCATGGACAAGCCTGACTCAAAGTGCATTCTAAATAATTAAAATAGGCCAACTCTGCTAACAGCAGTCATTACAATACGTAAATAATTATACATAAATATTGGTGATACTAGGATCATTTATAATAGAAGCAAGCTCACTCATTAATCATTATAGAGACAGATGCTGCCACGCCATTTTGACATAACCAGTGACCTAGAAAAAACCTTGGGTGGAGAAGTTATACTCTATGCCTAATAAAATGAATTCGCATTCCAAACTGAACACCCCAGAGCGCCATATTAGCTTGGCTGGAAAATATACAATACCATTATATCTCACCCAAGTGCCATTGTTTTAACTACGCTACTAATTTATAAGTTTGTATAGCATTGTTTATATAAGTAAGTGTGTTTACATTCTACTCTAGTGTTATAAATTTGATGAATATTATGGTGCTTTATAATAATATGATTATTGAATGGTAAGTTCCAAAATAACAAAATCTGCGTACATAGTGTAATGTAAAATTGTGTACATAGTGTACGTGACTACATACACTATGTTACTACATGCAAATAGTATACGTGACTGCATATTTATTACTGTAGTGTAACGAAAACCAATTACACACATGATGCTAGGTTTACTTGTTTCATACTAGCATCACTAACACCATTCTTTTAATACTAAAGGGTATTATACAGTGTATTAGGTTGGGCGTAATCCTATTTCAGGGCACTCATTGCTGGTGGGCCGGCATTAGTCTGACTTTGACAAGCTTTGTTTTATTTGGAGTTGCCTCCGCAAAACAATTTGTTCTGCTGGCCCTGTCATGGAAGCAACTCCAAACGAAACAAAGCTTGTCAAAAACAGGCTCGGTCGGCATAGGAAAGGAAAAAGGAAGAATGCCCTCTCTCCTTTCCTACGCCGACCCATCAGCAATGAGTGCCCTGACATAGGGCTAGGTTGGGTTTAGCTCTTTGATTTGGCTTGATGTCGTAACAAACACCCACCCACCGGCCTTCTCTGGTAATGAGTTACCTTTAGTTCAAATTATTGAACCCTGCAATTGGGATTTGTGGCCACGCGTAGCCGAAGGGGCGGCCTTCGGCTACGCGTGGCCACAACTCCCAATTGCAAGTTTCACTTGATTTGAACTAGGGTTAACTTCACTAGTTGATAGGGAAGTATTACATCTACTTGTACAATATTATGTTATTGTGAATTATGTTATTGTCAAGGTCGTGCTAATAACGCAAGGGTTCGAACCCCGTACTGGCCAATATTTTTATCAACCACATAGAAAAGCGTATTATAAAAGGCTGAAAGAGTCAAAGTGTGAGGTCACTGAGGTGTCATCAGCAGTCAGCACAATTAGTGCTGTGTCGGAATTAGGAACATTCCGTGTTACGTTCCGTCAATCGTGTTCTGAGGAACAAGGAACATGTTGGCCATACCCAAGGAACAGTGTAGTCAATATTTTCTAACAATTATTATATATTTATCAATCACAAATAATTTGTGTTATATTTATTTCTGTAATAAATATAATGATATAACAAAAGCAAAATTTGTCTCATCTGGTATGTATATTACTTTTTCATGAACTAGTTGCCATAATCTATACCTCAAAATATCATCATCATGATCTAAATAATTATGTAAAACTGCAAGTGTTCCGGAAGTGTTCCGTTCCAAAGCATTCCGTTCCGAACAAAACCTGTACCGGCACAGCATTATGCACAATCATTAAAACATTTTGTACGTATTCTGGTAAATATGTTGGCAGGGCAATAAACATAATGTGGCATAATTTTTATAATCTTCAAGCTTTTAAGCTGCTTTGTAGTGCGATATACATACTAGGTCTGAATCCGCTACTGCTACTGTATTGTAGAATGATAAATGAGGGCCTCCCATCTTGGTCTGTGATCTATGACGGAGGCTAGAAATGGAACAGGGAAGTAAACACTGCCCTGCTATGGTCTCTATTTAAATATTAACTATATAATTATATTAATATAACACTATTACAACGGAGTAATAAATGATATAAATGTGTTGTGAACATTTATAATGGTTTGGCACTGTTACAAAATATCGGAACATAACATTGGGAAATACCATGTCTTGTACATTTAGGTGCAATAGTGGCTATTTCAACTTAGCTGGATTCTAAATTGTGCATTGTGGTTTGGGGTGCGAATGCAATTTTTGTGGAGAAGACAACTTCTCCATCTACATTATTTCATTAGATCACAGGCTATCTCAAAAACTGCCAGTCCTAGTGTAATACATGTAGTGCACTATAAAAGCAGTTGAACATAATGGTGACCATAGACTTACTATATGCTCACTCAGATTTATACATCTGAATAATATATAAATTATGAGTGACTATGACGGTGACATTGAAATGCTATGTACTATTCCGTACCCTCTATTCCAGCCAATGACCGACTACAAGATGTCTTTCATATACATAAATAACAAATTATCCATTTATTGTTGACGAGTAAGTTGTTAAATAAAAAATATGCTAATCCCAGCAAACAAATCGAGGAACCGGATTAGGCTCTGGAGTCCTGTGGTTAGTCATTGTTCACGAAATGAGAGATTATTTCATTTCACGCCATACAATCTGATTTTAGTCATTGTATGATGACTTGATGGGGGAAAAGTTTGCACTATCAAACGTATGCACATTTCAACCATCAAGCCATCATACAATCATGCCATATATGACTTAATATCTGTGAAGCTGATGCAATTACAACGTAAATACAATTCATTGTAAACAGTCTGATGCAATGCAAGTTTCGTTTTTAACAACAACAAATAATATTTAATAATAACTAAATCGCAGGCTATGCTTTTGCTTTGCATAGTCAGCAAGTCAAGAATTACCATTGTATTGTATTTACTCAGGCTACGGTTATTGCTATTATATTAATACCTCAACAAAAGGAGCAAACGTGCAGGAGTAAGAAACTTAATAGGATGCCTCATTGTCATGCTTTAGAATTATAGTTTTCATTACTTCAAAATTAACTAACAACATTTGTTTATTATTCTACTGTTTTTGGTGGCATCCTATAATACCTGAGCTAATCAAGGTAAGATAACCTGGCAAATGGTATTTCACCTGCCGATTAGAGTACAGGGAGGACATTTGAGACTGACAATGTTGACCAAGAATTCATATAGCAGAGAAATATTTTACAGGAACATGGGAATCAAACCCAGAACCTCACATGCCAAGTGCCACAATCTTAACCACTAGAAATAATCCTACTCCCAAAGCCCGCGTGGGTATCAACTGTCAGATTATAGTACGAAATTTGAAAAGTGTATGCCCAAAAAGTATAGTAGAGTGTAAAGTAATGAGTGAAGTAGAGAGTAAAGCCTCTACAACTTCTCATGCCAACCCACCCACAATGATGAGAGTCCTGAATAGGGCTATTTGCAGCGAACCAGTAAACATTTAAATAAAGAAGACGACGCTATGGTTTACAATTATACTGCACTTGCAATATTTTTGTTGAATGGAACAAAATTTGGAGCTTGCATTTTAGGCTTCAGCAAAGGCTCTAATTATGATTAATGAGCTCGTACTACACATTGATTTTGATATGAGAACCAATTTTGTTGCAATAATGTGTGATATTGAAATTGTGATTTGGGTTTAACTTACACAAATTTTTGATATACAGAGTTGCAAGCATTGAGAAATGTATGAGCTATTTAATATACATGTGCATATTTCTATTAACTTCAATCCATCCACTGCATATTTTGTACTTTTACACAGTGGTCTTTGAGCATTAGATGTCACCTAGCTACTGCAGCGAGTCCTGCTGGTGACTGAACCCCTGTTATTGTTATTACAACATTCTAAGCCCTTCTACAGATAGTCTGAACCCACGTATTATTTCTCCTTTACTTTAGATGCATGAGCTGCCTGTATATTGCTTTAACGGTAATATATTTTTGCTACCACAGAAAATACGAGGATGCGGGAATATTTAGCAGGCTAGCATATATTACTTTTTAATAGTGCTGTAAATTGATCGTCATTAACTAAAATAGTAATAAGATCATTTTTGCAAAACGGTTAATTTCGAACAAAAAATATGTAAAAATTAATGCAGAAATTAATTTGCCTAAAACCCTACAGAAATCACTATCATTGAAAGTTACTACTTTCAAATCACTTCATTTGAAAGTCGTCTTCATGCTGGAAATGGTAATGATGAGTACTAGATCTGGAAGAAGATGTCATGCGAGAAATGAACGTTGCTCTATGGGAACGAGAACACGAAATACTACATCCGGTCATGACGTTAGTGATATAGTAGCGGGCATTTGACTCCCATTCTGCACTAGGGGTTAGGACATGTTAGCCTGAGATTTTTTTTGAAAATATTGCAGGTTGTGTGTTGGT
>JAOQGN010126524.1:0-11616 GCA_027564295.1 Himantozoum antarcticum
TACCTATATATCAGTACATATATACACACTATGACACTACCTATGTACCTATATATCAGTACATATATACACACTATAACACTACCTATGTACCCATATATCAGTACATATATACACACTATGACACTACCTATGTACCCATATATCAGTACATCATATAATGCATGTAGGGCAAATATCTGATATCATGTAAACTGGCCAATCAATAACCGAGTGGTTAAACTACATACATTGGCTGCAAAAATATCATTTTCAGAATACTCGCAATGATCACTGGTGGAGATCCACCATGCTTCCGCCATACCTCTTGATAGTCAGCGATTCAAACTGTGGGTACACGAATGGTATTTTTCAGCTTAGCGGAGTTCTAAGATGGCATTCAAGACTTTCAGTTTGGATGCGAACACACTTTGTAAGGAGAAACAACTTTTTCACTTACTTTTTTGATCCAGATAACTGGTATCAGCGATAATATCAGTAATCCTGAACCTTCCTCCTTTCGAGTAACGATTTTGGTGACAATATGAAACATTTGATGAGTTTGTTGACAACACAAGACAACAGCCTGTGTCAGTTATTAGTTATTCTGATATTCAAAGCTCGGAGGTATGCAGTGTGGGCTGCTACAAATGCTACAACTGCTCAGCTAAATAATTAAAATCGGGCTCAAAGGCTATAAACAAAGTTTACAACATTGTAGATGTGCTATTATTATTATATCCAGTTTACAATTATTGGAAGCTGCATCTCAGTTTACAATGATTATTTAAACCCAAAAATAAAACACAACGCATAAATATTGTTGAAAATCGTGTCTGGTATGAGCAAGAAAATACGCTCCAGCTTTTATTCACATGCAGGGGCAATAATTATATTTATATCATAGCGCAAAATCTTTATCAAATATTTACTGTTCGTAATTATAGTCAAGAAGGGTAGTTTAGAAAGAATACAATGCTAGTATACGGCAATGTAAATTGTTTACAGTGCACTTTTCGCGATTTGAGCCTACAAAATTTTATCGAAATTATATACAGTATATAAATAGGCGACCTAGATGGTTCATTCTAGAACCATCTCAGCCGGCTCAGCTAAAGGAATACTTTTACAAGATCATGAAAGACCCGTGACCATCCATATTTTAGTCGATTTATTGTTAATAGCAACAGAACATCAAAGCGTGCGTGAACAATGTTCAGTCCTCCATTGTGCTGCATTGTCAAGTACAAAAATAGCTTCTTTCTATATTTTAAGTACAATTTCTAAATTGTAAATATTAAATAGTACTTGCAATTTTTATTGCATACTTGTTGTTTTATATCAGCTATTTTTATTGTAAACTACTACATATTTCATCAGCTATACTGATATCAGTGGCATCTAAATATATAATAATAATAATAATGATAATAATTATAATTTTAGTAAGGATATACAGTGAAGACATCGGAATGGAATTCGGCCTAAACAAGTGTGCCACAATAACAATGAAGAGAGGGAAATTAGCTGGAACCACCTGCATCAAATTACCAGGAGGAAAGGAGATACGGACACTAGAAGAAGACAAATATTATAAACATCTGGGTATACTAGAAGCAGATGACATCAAACATTCAAAGATGAAGGAGAGAGTCCACAATGAATACATACAACGGTTGACAAAGTGCTGAAATCAAAACTGAACTCTGGTAACTTATTTAATGCTATCAATACATGGGCGGTGTCCTTGTATAGAAACGGAGCTGATATTATGGAGTGGACAAAAAAGGAGATACAAGAAGTAGACAGACGTACATAGAAACTGGTTACGATGAATCGGGGCTACATCCGAGGTCTGATGTTGATAGACTGTATGTAGATAGAGACAGGGGAGGAAGAGGACTTATGAGTATAAAAGAAACAGTAAGATATGAGAGTCAGTCTGAAGCAGCACACTGAAAACAGCACGGTTGAGGTTATTAGAAATGCAGGGAAGATTATGAAGAGTGACAGCGAAGAAGGAATAAAAGAATACAGAGACACCCACAAACGACTAGATTTCAGAACTGGCATGATAAACCCATGAACGGACAACATCTCAGACAAACAGAGGAAGGTGCAGCAAAGGAAACATGGCAGTGGATGAAAAGAGGCAGTCTGAAAAGAGAAACTGAAAGTCTAATCATTGCCGCACAAGACCAGGCTCTCAGGACAAACTATAGAAAAGCACGGATAGAGAAGACAACCAATATGTCGACCTGCAGGATGTGCAAGGAGAAAGATGAAGCTGTGAATCACCTGGTGAGTGAATGTAGTAAGATTGCACAAACGGAGTACAAACGACCACACGATAAAGTTGCAGCAGCAGTTCACTGGAGCATCTGCAAGAAGCATGAGTTACCACACATAGCAAAATGGTATGATCACAGGGCGGAATCGGTATTAAAAAACGAGAAAGTCAAACTGCTGTGGGATTTCAATGCCCAAACTGATATGATCATAGAGGCTAGAAGACCAGACCTGATATTAGTGAACAAAGATACTAAAGAATGTCAGATTATAGACATAGAGATACCAGGAGACTGCAGAATAGTTAAGAAAGAGGATGAGAAGACGGAAAAATATAGAGCTAGGTTTTGAAATTGGCAGACTGTAGAGTGTGAGAGCTAGGGTGATACCAATAATAGTGGGAGTGTTAGGAACAATATCAAAGAGACACATAATTCTTGGCCGAAGTTGGAGCAAGCATGTCTTTCGAGACCATACAGAAAACGGCTATCCTTGGAACTGCACAGATACTGAGGAAAGCACTATGGTAGTAAAGGAAACAGATTGATAACCTTTGGCCTTTGGTTAAGGCCCGGAATCAATCCACGCACCAGTCAAATGGAGACCGTGAAAAGAACTAAATAACAATAATAATTTTAATAATAAATAATGTCAATGTAATACATACCCAACTAGTTCAATCTTGGTACTGTAGAAATGGCAATTGGAAATGGAACTGTTACAACCTTCCTCGACATTGATAACTTTTACTAATATCTGTAAGAATATGCTATAGTGTCTCCTTACCTCACTGGCATCGACTTCTGCAGTTGATCTCTTAGGCAACAGCAGAGATGAATAGTTAGCCATTGTTATGGCTGATAACCTCATAAACAAACTACTATTATTATAGTAGAATACATTCAATTATGTTCAATAATAACAAAAAAATGTTACAATGGACTGCTTTGGACAAGTGTTGAGTCTTAAGATTGGCTGAAAAAGATGTTATGTTAGACCGTTAGACGGTACGGCACTCAAGACAGATAGTATTGATTATACTGCTATGTACTGGGTGTTAAAACTGACTGGACTCATCATTGTACTAACGGTAGAGATCAATTTTGTATTATTAAAATAATATTGTGAGAAGACAATGGGAGACTGAACTAATAGAATAACTCACTTATATTGTCAATAAACTGTTAAGCTAAGAGTGTAGGCAATAACAATCCTTAGAGATACAATGTACCTCGCGTAATGAAATATTAATTGTATTTTATATTTAATCAAGCAGATGATCATATCTGTATCCATATGTATTTCATTGTCTATAATCCATAACATTGCTGTTGTCTACTGCCAGCAAAAAATTTGCTATATTCATCAAAATTAAAAGAAGAAGCTATATAAGAGTTGTTCATTGCTAGCACTCCCTGCTTGCAATATTATTGTGGGTATTTTGCAAGCCGGGAAGAATATATACATGCAATATAAGCAAACTAACCCATATTCTACTTGTTCGTATCAGGTATCATTTACAAATTGGTAAGATGTTCATAGTTAAAATTATACAAAGGTCAAATCTACCATTTGGCAACATATAAACTAACATCATCGAAGAATACATACCGGTGAGGGTGTGAGGGGCTGGAGTATGAAGAACAAATAGCCTTCCTCCAGAGGGGTTGGGACCCATGACTCCTGGGGAAACACTGCCTAGTAATGACAAGCAGGTGCGCCATCCAACTAAGCAATCTCACCGTCTTCAATAAAAGAGGTCTGAAAGCGCATGATACATCGCGGTGATAGCACCCATTTGACTTCATATGGAGTTGCATTACCATCCCAACAACCAAGCCATTCCAACACTGCTACTAATTTGTAGGCTAAGGTCTGACATGCCTCCGAAGACAGCACATAATGTAGTAAAGTATTACGTGCTGACAGTCCTATAGATGCACTGATCGATGGAAATTACTATTTTTAAGCTCAAGCTATCATCAATAAATAGGTGAAAAGCAACATGAAATAGCAATGTGAAGGTTTAGAGCTAATGAAAACAGGTGCTTATGAGATGGCATTCACCACGTGAGGATGACGGGCATCACCTGTGAGATGACAGGCACCACCTGTGTGAGATGACAGGCACCACCTGTGAGATGACAGGCACCACCCGTGAGATGACACGCACCACAAAAAGGGAGATACATCCAGTGATGTATAAGGAGCTCAGAATTTAAATATCACAAGATTAACACAATTCGATCTTTGAACAACATCTTTCAAGTTTTAACTGGCAGTGCAACAGTTGCCGAGGAATAGTCAAGTTCATGCACCATGCAACCTGCACAAATTCATGCAGTTTTCCACTTTTCTTTGTAGTTTTGCCATGAAATGATCAAATGTCGAATTTTCACTAATTTGCAAATACACAGAAAAATGCTCATATTAGGCGGGTCAAGTAGAACATATAGACCACTCAGAACGCGTGTTTGCAATCAAATGTCTCTCCCAAGTACTTTATTCAAATATTGCAATAATAATTTGCAAGAAATTTTATCACCAAATGGGATTTTAAAGCTCTCACACCCAAGTTTCGTCAATAGAAAATTCCCTTGTATGAGCAAAGAAGTTACAAGTCAAACCGTGAATGGGTGACACTGTCCCCATCCTCAGTGTGGTATTACAAGTAGCCTTGTGACTTGGTCAAAGATTTGTCTGTGATGGGGTCGAAGACTCCGCACCACTGACAGCTCTGTATTAGAAGATATTTGCTATCAACAGCTAGACTAGTTATTTCAGTTCTTGTGCAATATAAAGTACAAGCTACACAAAAGGTCAGAGGCAAATATTTCATTTATTTGCAGGCAGGAGTATTTATAACTTGGGTGTTATAGTCAACTGCCTCGCCGGTAATCGCTATACGTAGTTGCAATTACTTGTACATTATAGCTACATTGGTCAGTGACATTATTATAAGACAACAGAAATACAGACTGATAATAGTTTGGTTAATAGCCATAATAATTTATTTTCATGCCAAAATAACAATATCATAATAAGATAAAAGGAAGGAGAATCCGCATACTGCATAACAGACAATAACCTAGACTAATTAGTCAGTGCTAAATTAACACATTGGAACAATATTATGATTAAATTGCACCACTGGGAAAAACTTGAATTAAATAATAGTAGATGAGGGGTCGTAGAGACCCACTAGAATAATCACTTAAACCAGCAAATTCCCCAGACTATCTATAATCTGTGCAAAATGTTGTTTGACAGTATCAATGGAGAGAATAAAAAAGTTTGTTGTAACAATAATTTGCATTGAGCAACCGTATCATGCTATAATTAGACAGTGATGATGTCATTCTAGTATATTAATGCACCACTACATGCTAATCGGTGTCATACTTGTCACTACCTGCTGCTGGGTGTCATACTCACCTTGCTGGGCATGTAGCTCCTTACCATATAATGAAGGCAGAATTCAGTTGGCATCTTCTTTTATAGCATTTAAACACATCTTATACAGTTGTACCTGAGCCTGAAATAGTTCAATGAACTCTATTAGATGGCAGCATGATGCAATATAGCACTATAACATGATGTCGATGACAGACATGTGCACCTGTAGAGCATTAGTATATAATGTCAGTAATAGACATCTGCAGCTGTAGAGCACTATGATATGATGTCAGTGGGAGAAATATGAACAGGTCCCTCACTAACATTACTAGGATAAGCTCAGTGATAGACATGAGCACATGTACAGCATTAGGATACGATGTCAGTGAGAGACACGTGGACATGTAGAGCACTAGGATACGATGTCAGTGAGAGACATGTGGACATTTAGAGCACTATGATATGGTGTCTATAAGAAACATGTGGACATGTAGAGCACTAGGATACGATGTCAGTGAGAGACATGTGGACATGTAGAGCACTATGATAAGATGTCAGTGGGAGCTACTGATTCACTAACCTTGGCATGCTTTATCTGCAGTTCTGCCATCTCCATCAGGTTCTTCCTAAAGTGAACTATGCGCCGACTTTTAAAAGCTGCCAGTTCTGCATGAAATAACATAAAAAAAATAAAGAATTTGAAGTAAAATAGCAAACAAGGGATATTATATACTGCTATCAAAAGTTACATTACATCAGATACGGTACGTACAATATAGTTGTGTTTCTTGGCTCAAAAACTTCCAAATCCACGTCGTATCGAATGCCATGTGACAGGTACATCAGGGAAATGCTTTAAAGACTTTAGGCCAAAATACTTGGGGAAAAAGTGGAACGGTAGAGTTGTGATTCTTGAAGACAAATACAAATGTCATCTTAGCGTATTAAATCAAATAAGCAGGCTGTTAACATACACAATACCTTAAATCGGTAAAACAATATTGAAATTAATATAAAAACTGGGTTAAAATCATACAAATGATAATAATAATTAGTTCGGTTATATACCGCTTCATGAAACTGTCAGACAGTAACTTCTAAGTGGTGGACTAACGTATTACCGTCTGGTCTCTGGGTACAAGCACACTGTGGCCTCTCAGCCTCAAATCGGTGAATTGCACCCTACATTGCATAAAGTAACGGATGCCCTTCACAAACACCCTACCAGAATCGGCTACTTAAATAAACGAGTGGACTACCATGGGATTCGAACCCACGACCTTGCAATTACAAATCTGACGTGCTAGCCCACTCGGCCATATAATCACCAGGCATGAAATGACATGATTATTCTGTGAACAGTGAGTTACTTCTCCAATTGTGCTCAAAGATGGTGAGAATTGGACCAAACTCAGAGCCCAAACTATTGAAAAATGTAAGTACATGTATTATACCATATTAATCCCGCATGGTATTAATACGGGCTATATACAATACCTTCTTTTGCCACTTCAGATATCTTCTCAAACTTCTCAGACATGCTCTGCTGGTTAGCCTCAGCATTGACCACGTCTTTGTTCTTCTGTCTGGCCTTATCCAGTAGCTAATGAATATGACATATACATATTATACATATATAGATAGATATGACTTACAATGGTGGTACAGTTGCATGTCTTAGGAAATTATGACACAAATCCATCACATCTACATTATACATTGTAGAATAACATGATTGCCCTAAAATCAAGATCCTTGACAAATCAATATAAAAATAACTTTGAAACAATCAATCGATGGAGTGCCAATAATTATTACAAAACAGACGATAAGTTGAAGATTAAAGCATTCTCATATGTAGCATGTGGATGTGCAATAAGGAATATCGGTACCAATAACAGACTAGTACCAGTATACAATATAAGTAAGGCATGTCCCCAGCAGCAAGCTAAAAGGCCTGCATCCAATAATAATATAACGTCCAACTCCCACAACCAATATACTACGGCCTCACAAGATACACAAGTAGTTAAATACTGTGGTTGGATCTAACACAAACAATATGACCGATTGTAAAAGATGAGAGAAAACACGTCCGTTGCCTACAAAGTTGAATGTAGACTGTATTGATGACAGCTTCTGAGATAGCCAGCCCCAGTACATCAATATACAGGTTGAAGTAGTGTTAAAGAGGTTTTAGCATTCACCTTGTTGGAATGTTCAAAGTTAGCCAATGATCTTGACCGTCTATATAGTAAATCTAATGCTGCACGGGTGTCGTTGGTATAGTAACGCAATAAATCTGATAACTTCAAATCAAAGTCTGAGGCCATTCTGCCCTCTAATTTCTGTAATATAGGAGACAACGCTACAGTTAAATAATACATTATTGTACATTATACTATATAAAATGTGTTGAGTACAACCAGGAGCAGCTGTAGATAGGAGCAGCTGTAGATAGGAGCAGCTGTAGATAGGAGCAGCTGTAGATAGGAGCAGCTGTAGATAGGAGCAGCTCTAGATAGGAGCAGCTGTAGATAGGAGCAGCTGTAGATAGGAGCAGCTGTAGATAGGAGCATTGAGATTCTTCTACATGTTCTACTCCCACCCCAGCGATTCATTTATATATTTTTCATTTTTTGTTTTAATATAAACATATTGTCTATAATTTATCATGGTTACATACTTGTTACAACAGTTTAGTCTACTAAACACATTGTTTAGTAGACTAAACAATGTGTTTAGTCTACTAGAGCAATTTGCTACTATTTGGTAGCTACCAATAGCTATTTGGTAGAGGTTTTGCTACCAATTATCCTAGTGACACTACTATAATAAAAGTTATACAACACTGCAATTACAGAGAGAGAAAATTACAGTTTGGTGATGCTGAAATGTTGGGTACGCACATGCAATTGAGAAACACACAGTCAGATGTTATGTACATTTTTACATGTAGCTTATATTATGGTGGCGAGTTACTTCCTATTAGTGCATCACAAATTAAATAAAAATGAAATTAATTAAATAAATTTAATAAATTAAATTTAAAATAATTAAATAAATAAAACAACATTCTATTAGTGCACCACAAATTAGCGTCCAGTCCGTCTAACAGTAACCACAAAATAGAGCCAATACATACAAATACATACAACTGAATTTATTTGTCAACATGAAGCAAATGAAATTTGTTACAAATTTTGTTAAAATAGGTAAAAACAATGTTATTGTCATGCTATGTTATTAAGATAAGTAAAAACTAAAAATATTTGTTGAAATAGTAAAACATACCCGAGTTTTTTCGAAGCACTCTGCAACTCTGCCCAGCAACCTATAACATCAAATGCCACTGTGTCAATGCAGGAGGAAACTTGAACAAGTTTGAAGAAATTTCCATTTCTTTCAAAATTTTCA
Source organism: Himantozoum antarcticum (assembly GCA_027564295.1). NCBI lineage: Eukaryota > Metazoa > Bryozoa > Gymnolaemata > Cheilostomatida > Bugulidae > Himantozoum > Himantozoum antarcticum. Next base: position 9,082 of record JAOQGN010126524.1, read on the forward strand.
GTTTCAACGATTCCATACATGTATGTTTTACATACAATTATTACAAAGTTAACTAAATGTTATGGTTATTATAATGTCATAATGTAATATTATTATATCATAATAAAATAACAAAATATATATCATTATTATATAATTGATATTACATTAAAACAAGATGTTGAAATTTTGAGTTTAAAACATTTTACTACTAAGTAGTTTCGTGCACAGTAATATATATACATGTACATGTAAATAACATTACATGTATATATAGTTATAGAATAGAATACAATTATAACAAAATGTTTTAGGTTCAGACAGATTACTATATGTATAGATATATTATATATATATACAGATTCAGATATATTACTACATGTATAGATATATACAGGTTCAGATATATTACTATATGTATAGATATATAGATCTACCCAGGTTCAGACATATTACTACATGTATACATATATAGATATAGAGAGGTTCAGATATATTACTACATGTATAGACATATACAGGTTCAGATATATTACTACATGCATAGATATATACAGGTTCAGATATATAACTACATGTATAGATGTATAAGACATGTAAGTATCATAAGATACAGCTGAGGAACCAAAGTCACAGGTTATACAGATATATTTTTTATGGCAAGTATTAGCAGCAAGAAGACGTCAGCACAGTCGGTAACAATTGTACATGTATTGAGACGGTAGTCACTGTAAAATAGTAGTTCAAATTCGGATTTTCCTACCCACAACTCATAATAAATGGCTAGCAGACAACCATAAACCAATTGAAAATTGACCAACTTTAGATAATAATTAGTTTCTAGATCTCTTCTAAAACTTTCCGTCAGATGCTTTTAAGCAGTGGGCCTAATATAACCGTGAGGTAACCAGATAAATATGTTGTCTGGGAGTAGGCCTACCGGCAAAATAAGGTTTTTCGGTTCAGATTTAGTTATTCAGTTTTTCACCATAAAATACATGGGTGGTGCTCTAAGCTTGCTGAAGCTGTCCTATGAATGGCACCTGGGATTGACTTACTTGTCTAACTCTGTGTTTTCTATGGTGGACAATGTGACAAAACCAGTTGATAGTTTGATATACACATCTGCTACGTCTGCAACAATATAAGCCAATAGTAAACATGTCTTTATCTCTGGTACTGCACAGGGCCGCCAAGCAGCATTGGCACACAGCACACCACTTCCAGCTATTCCAATGAGACTTGCGATTGATTTAATGGTAAATTGATAGTTTAGGGTGAGCAATGTGGCTTGGAGGTAGAGCGTTCGGACTGTGATTGAGTGGTTGATTCTCTGCCGAGTCTGTGGTGTAGGCTGCTACATAGTTACACCCAGCCTATGACAGTTCATAGGCTGTAGTTATTTAGTAGACAATAGTATGTATACATTGTGAGGAATTACTGAAAAGAACACACAGTATTGAAAGTTCCAGGGAAAAACATATTTTAGGTGTTATCTGGATATGCTTCCTATGCTAATGGCGGTAATATTTAAACATCCGCTCGAACATAACAACGGCATGAAATGTATCAAAACTTGCATACATTGCTTAGCCACAGATTACGATATATTCGGTAAAATTGTGTCTCGAGCCTCTCTACTTTAACTTTCATCTGGTAACACAAAACTCTAAGCTTTCCCTTCTGAAGGTCTAAAGGCTCAACACATACCGGCATGTGGCAAAATAATATAACTGAAGTAAAACCATTTTCAGTTTGCTGACCTTTTTGACTTCTGGTTAACTTGTCAGCTTTCTGCGTGGCAGTAGAAAGCTTAGTGTGATACTCTGTCAGGAACAACTTCTCTTTCTCAAAATATTCATCAGAGTCCTGCAAGGAGATGCAAAATCAATGATAACCAGATCAAATATACTCATGATATTGCAGTAGAATTAGCCTGCAGTGTACATATAACTTATAGACAATAGTAGCACAGGCTAGGACATCCATTTATAGATAATAGTAGCACAGGCTAGGACATTCATTTATAGACAATAGTAGCACAGGCTAGGACATCCATTTATAGATAATTGTAGCACAGGCTAGGGCATTCATTTATAGACAATAGTAGCACAGGCTAGGACATTCATTTATTGTTTACTAATTTGCTGCTTTGTTGCTACTTCTTAAAATGTCTATTGCATTGTCATTTTTTCAATTATTATTAATTGCAAGTATTTTTCAAATCACTATTAATTACATTTCTGTATTAGCTGTATTATTTCTGTATCATTAGGAATGATGTACTGATTTTCAGTACTGTATTCCGTTTTTTATTTATCACTGGTTCATATATCTATATCTGTAATGGTACCGATTTCTGTATCTGGTACTGAAATCGGTACATACCTGTACTTGTATATAAGTGGCTGCACTCGTAGCAGACAGGCATTCTTATTCTCGACTTTGAAGCATACACATGGGTCTATACATATAATATAAGTATTCTGGACTTTGAAGCATACACATGGGTCTATACATATAATACAAGTATTCTGGACTTTGAAGCATACACAT